>JAEAOA010001201.1:3737500-3755000 GCA_016746295.1 Potamilus streckersoni
ATTCACGATTTCTCTGATAGTAGGAACCCACAATCTTATGATCTCCAGGTGTTTTGTGCAAACAAATTTTTATTAACATTTCTGGAATGATTAAAAATGTTCTCTTCATGACATGTTTTAAGGACAAAGTTCATCGCATTTATTAGAGTATAATTACCCATTTTCATAAGGTCTTTGTAACATAAGATCTCAAAGGAACTATTTATATATTCGTGCACTCTTGCAATATTTGTAAGCAATAGCTTAGATATTGTATTTTTCTTGGGATTCGTCATTACTTTTTTAATGTTTGTAATTATAAGAATTGAACTTCATATCTTCCAAGATTTATGACGTCATAAACTTTAAAAATCATACGTAATGCGTGAACTACTTTTACGATCTTTTATATATTTTCCTCACATTGTTGTACAATTACTTGCGAAGTTCAATTTTCAAATAGTTCAAGGCAGAAGGGGAACTACCTTACCTCAGGTCGTCCGTCGCACAATGCGCTGACAGATTTAAGTCCGCGCTGTTCGTTAGCCATATACGAACTAACCGAATTGATTCTTGAATTCCCGGAAACCATGCTACAGGAAGATCTAGACTCATTATTTAAAATAATTCTCACATTCAAATTCAGCCTCAGTTCAAACTCCTGGCGTCTGATTGGCTAATCCTGCCATGTGACTAAACAGATTTTGGAATCGTGCTCGGAGTGTGATTTTTTGTGAGACTTAATTGAGGCCAATCTAGATTATTCCAATATGGCAAAAAAAGAACCCAAACAAGACAGATTTTTTAAAACACATTTTCATTGCATCACGTGCTGTAAGAATGCACTGACGAATATTTACAATCCGCGAAACAAAACGTTCCATCCATGACGTCACCTTATTGATCTTCTTGCTTGCATTAACGTACGTAAAAAAAGCAGTTTTACAGCTCAATGCAAAATATTACAAAAGTGATTATAAAGATGAATACCGTCATACGTCAAAAAGTTATGGAGAGTTCTGAAGCTTCACTTTTCCCGATAACCAAGAGTGAATAAACAATATATTTTAAGTCGGTTCTAACTATAGTCTTTTCTGCTATGTAGGTTCTAAGTCTAGTTTGTACTGTTGCGATGCAGTAAGAGCATACAATTAACGCTGAATTAAATCGTGCTTTACAATCGCATTTTGAACAAGGGCCATGTAAGTTATTTCTTTCTTTTGTGTTTTACTGCACATCTATGCAAGTAGGTTATTTAATTTTGCAGAAGTTGAAGAATAGAATTACAGCAGCTGACTGTGATGTGTCGAATTTTGAAAACTCTTAGAAGCTTTGGTTAAAGGAAGTGTATCAAAGTCAACTTAATTAAAGTAGAAAGGGCTAGAGATAGATGATTATTTTCATTTCATCTCTGAACGTCAAAAGGGAATTCGTTCTAGCCGACGTAACATGACCGAGTCAGATGCTATGGTACAAGAGAATGACATAAGACCCTTTTCCAAAATCGACAGGTTAAAGGGCGGAAGCTAGCTATTGATGATTGTTCAAAGTAATGTCAATTACAGCATGATTAGTTGTTTAGTTGTCTTGTCAATCCAAAAATTCTACGAACAGGTTTAGGAAACAGTCTATTCCGATTGGTTAATATGGATTAAGGGGCGTTACTCTGTAAGAAATTAAAGGTTTTACTTTAGGAAAATTCTTTAGTCTTCAATCTTGCTTGGAAAAAGAGTGGTCGAGACTCCGGGAAGAGCGTGCAAGACGTTATCTCGTGATTTGGCAGTAAAGCGGGAGTTTTGTCTCAGCGAAGTAGATAAACTCTACATTTGAATTCGTAACAAATACGTTTTGTTATTGAGTAAGGGGCCAGATAGTTGTCTCAGTTAGGAGACGGACTATACGTGAGGTTCGTGGAAACGAATAAAGAAACGGCAAAAGGTACGCAATCTTAGTTTCCCGATTTTAATATGTTATTTCATTTGTTGATCTATTGCAAATGTATTCTTGATATGATATATGTATGTATGATTTCATTTTGCAGGATTTTAGTGAAGTGCTCGTCATGACATTTTATTCTTTGATTTTCTAATTATCAATTCGTTGGGAGAATTGGCAAGATTGAATGTAATTAAAATTTCATTAGATTAGTTGACAAGATTGCATGCAATTGAATCTTTAATACATAAGAGTGATTAGGAATGATGGATAATGTTTCATAGTTTTATGGATTAACTTTGTATAGAATGAGTATGTCCTAACAGTGCATGCATATCCATATACTAGTTTTAGAATAGTTAGATCTGGAGGTCTAAGCCGCCATATGTAACTTAACAGAGTAAGAAGTCAAGGGGGGTTTACATACGGGTTCATACGGCTGAGTTGAATTTAATTGACCTTCCCTAGCGTGACCCGAATTAATGTCAGGACAAGCATCGACCGTTTATGTAAACATAACAGTTAGCTAACAGAAGTTACTGCGGCAGAATTTATGCTTTTGTTTTCTGAGCCGAATTAGTGTAAAAATACAAATATACGTGGGAATGTGACCTATGGTCTATTGCGAGACATTTTTATTTATTGAAGGAAACAGCTTCCCTGGATTCACATGAGAAATCCCTGAACAATCACAGGACCAGAACAAATTCTACGCAGAAATCTAAGTCCAGGGACGATTGTTAAGTCAGAGTTCGACGGACAAGAGTCCAATACGAAACAGCTAGACAAAAGTCGACGGAGCAAGGACGAACGGAAGTCTTGATGTCCGCATAAAATAAGTGATGAAGTCTCTCATCGTTGCACTCAAAGGTCACATCTCATTGGTAATGAAGATAGTATATTAACGTGGAAAGTAGTTTTACATTTAAAGAAATTTGTATTGTCTTTTTATTGGAGTACATGTTAGTACCATTTTCCTTCTTTTGTAACCAAGTCATTGATTTCTTTTCATTTTAAATTCTGTTGATAGACTGATTAAATTTTATATTTGTTCATTGAAAGGGGGCTCGTCGTGTTTATTTCTTCAATATACTTGTTCAGGGATCTGCATTCTTCTTTCTATCTATCCACACTGGTTAAACTACACCGCGGAGGTCATTCCCTAGCAACGAACCGTAGTGAAAGAGGTTGGTGTGTTTTGCACGCCGCCAATTTGTCACACTGACACAGACTGATCCGGTAGATGGACTTCAAAACGATCCATTGCCTCCATTTACAACTTTGCCGAAGGGTGCATTAAACCAGTTCTACATCCCTGAGCATGCATTGGACAGGGCACGTACGTTTATGCTAACCAAAACTGTGTTGTTGTTGTTCCTTTTGTTTTTTATGATGATGGTGGTGATGGTAGTTGTGGTGGTGTAACTTGATTTTCTTAAATAAGGTTTGAAGAAACATCCGCACACACGCCCGCACACAGTTTAAAGTAGAAAGATTATTTATGCTTAAGTACTGCTTTTGCGACGATGATATACTTGCAAAAAACATGTAATTAAATTTATATCTAAATGGAATGCGCACACGTACACGCACGCACACTAACACACAATGTAAATAGCGTACAAAGTACAAAATTTTTACTGTACATATCAAGTTTTAATGTAATTAATTTCTACCTATCATTGATGAATTTAGCAGTACTCTGCAGAAGGGTTCCGTCATGGCAGCTGTTGTACTATGCGGAACGTTTTTATTTTTTACTTTTTGCTAAAACTTTGCATTGGAAAGAATGTAAGGAAAGATAGTCATGTATGTAATGGACAATAACTTCCAAGAGTATAACTGATTTCAAAATGTCCAACATAGAATCAGTATGGATCTCATTAAGTTTACTCATTAGTGGGTTTATTTATATCCGTCCCAACTACAGACCTCTAAACTCTTCATCAGAGACTGATCAATTAAAATATATTGATGAATCATTTATGATGTATTCTCTATTAAAATCAGCGTTTGGGTTTCTTGAACGAATTTTGGTGTCCTTCACGGATATAAGTGTCTTACACGGATTGGATGTTTTACACGGATTTTCATGTCTTAAACTAATGTGTGTTTTACACGGGTCATATGGTAACATTTATGAATGCATGAAGGAATCAGGTGAAGCCAAATTAAACGAATCGCGTTAGTATTTTATACTTATTTGTACAGACTTGTGAAAGACGAAATGCTATAAAGGATTTGACGGTAATGTTAAATGCGCATTATGTAAAAGCCGTTTGTAAAAAGAAATTGCAAAGTTGTTTTCTATTGACTTTTAGAACATATTTCAGACCAGTTTTGCTGAACATTCGCCGCCCTGCATGGCCAGGCTTAACTTGGAAACGAACAGATCTTGAACCTAATTTCTCATCAAAACTAAACTTTTTTTTAAGAATAATAAAAACTTCAATATAAAAAAATTCAATATAAAATATAATAATTGTGCTCTTTAGAAACAAACGAGGTCTTTTGTAAAACAAGCAGGCCACATTCATATCTTCATCGTCTCAGTTGTTGACCGACACCTGAACATTGTAACGAATGGTTACAGTGCGTTATGACTACTCGGTATACCGGTTCACCGCAGCATTATTTTTTTCCGCAGTTTTTTTTTTTTCTGTGGTACGTACCAATACTTTTTCACGGTTCCGGTACTTCAGTACTTAGATAGTTTCCGTAGGCAATGGTTTACGGACATTCCTGAGCAATCTTGCTACGAATTTAATGGTATTAAAAGCATGCTTTCATTTTTATGACAAAATTTTTTTAAAATTGTTATTGATGCATTTTTTATTTAAAAACAGCTGTATTTGTCATCATTTAATTAATTACATTTGGGAACCTTTCTTCACTCGATTTTTTAAAGCATACATATAATTATGTCCTCGTTTGTTAACACCCTTCTCATTATCGTATTTATTTTTTTAAAAATTGTTTCCACGAGCATTGCTTCTGTTTAGCTTACTGTATGTTCTTGCTTTATTATTGTTTTATTGGTATTTGGTAGTACTTTCAACACAGTATTGGACTGTGTCATGCCCACGACTGACTCTAATGGTATTTCTCAAAAGCACCCAGAGAGAAACAATACCGACTAGCTTGAGCACGTATCAGCTACTAATTGCTGCACCGCGGTTCCCTGTGTTGCTTATCATGTGTGTTATTCTTGTTTATTTATTTTTTTAGATTCATTCTTATCTTGTTTGGTTATGTAAAGGTAAACAATTTAAGCTTGTCATGTTGAGCGATGTCGAGATTTCCTTGTCCATGACTGCGACAATATAGAAACTTCAACATATTTTATTCAAAATACGTGTATACAAATATTGAAGTATTCAACTACTTTTAATGTACTACCAGAATACCATTATAAAATTAGAGTGGTGTGTGAAAATATCAAGACTAGTGTTGTCCCGTTTTGAGGTCTGTGATAAGTCCAATTTTCTGAAGAAACAGTGCCATAGTATGAAGTGTAGGTGCACACGAGTCCTTGCAAATAATACTGATCAAACAAATAAACCAAGCGAGTTCCCAATCAAAGAGATATACGTTTGTCTATATTTTCCTTTATTGAATCGTTCATCGCTCTGTTGCACAGTAGATTCATTTAAATCATGTTTGCATTTTCTAGTTCCATTATCTCGCACACGGGTCATGAAGAGATGAATTTACTTGTCGTAGATAAGATTCAATGACAGACAAAACAACCTTTTTTTCTCTCGTTTCAATCTCGAAAATTCCTATATACAATAGATATTCGTGCAATAAAACTAGTGTCCATAAATCAATATTTGCAAAGGTCGCGAAGACATAAACATACTCTATCAAATTTGCAATAAACTTATTAATGTGAATCAATATTCAAGAAGGTCGCGAAGACGTGAACATACTCAATCGACTTTGCAATAAAATAATTGTTTTCTAACCGACAATCCATGTGAGCTTGTATTTCATTTCCTCTTACGTCTTAGCAAGAATCATTTTTATTGCAAGTATAACATATTTATAGAGAATAAATAGATCTTCATAAATAGAATTTTTCCTAGGTAGAGTGGTTTTGGAGGCTTGCTAATTCAGTGGACAATTGTTTGACTATGAATCATATTTACAGTAAGTGAATTAAACATCTTCATACAGTTTCTCAATAACGAGACCGTGAAAAAGTCCCTAAGTTTGTAATCGATAAATATAATTTTACATTCTTAAGAGAAACTCACTAGTGGGGTGTGGACCGCAACCGGTGAAACCATCAGAAAGGGTGACACCAAAATGACTGTCTATAAAAGTTTTGAATTTTTGTGCAGGAAATATGTCCATGGTGGTGACAGAATGAGTTATCGCACATGACTGTCTATGACATGTTTGAAATTTTGTTCAGAAAGATATCATGAGTTACCGCACATGATAACAGCAACCCTAGTGGTGCCACTGCCTATGTTCAAAAACACCCAAATCAGATCTTCATTTTTTCCTCAGTTACTATAATCCTTTCATGCGTTATTGGAATAATCTCATAAGACAAGATTACAAATTGAAAATGGTTTTACATTTAAGAGATCTTTTCATAAATTTACGTTGTAGTCGTTACACTGCATCTTCAGGATTAGAGCCTTACGCTGCGGTCTAATGCGATAAATGTTAGGTGCAAGTATCAAATACAAGTATAAAATAAATGTATTGGATCATTAAATTTAAAAAGTATTTCATTTTATAATATGACACAACAAAATATGCCTGGGTGGCTTAGTGGTTTGAGGCACTCGTCTTTACAGGTCATTGACTTCTCACCTCTGTCCGCCTAGGTTCGAATCTCGTACTCGGCCAACTCTGCTATGTGAGAAAGCTTGGCACTAGTTTCCGTCTCCCGCGGTTTTCCAGGTCTCTTCCTCCACCAATTATCCCGGACGCCATGCATAGTCTGTCATGTGCTGAAAAATGGCGTTTATTCCACAAACCCTTTGTCTTCTAGCTATTATTGTCCAAAGAAACTTAGCTTTCCGAGTAATAACAAATCAACGTATTTGAACTGACGTTTTGTATTTCTAACCCAGTGGTGTAAATAGATATGAACTCTTAGAGGTTGGTTACCGACTCCCCAAACCCTGATTTGTTATACCGTCCAACTGGCAGTAAATGTGGACTGTAAAAACGGTATGGCTTACCTGACCACTCAGGTTTACTTGCATCACGGTCCTGACACAGGTGTATTCAACTTTTAATATTTCTTTGAAAGTTAATTTTACAAAACATGATTTTCCCTGTGCTGATTAAGTCCCATTTTTTCGTGTATCTTCTCTGGTTATAACTGTTGTCCCTCCAAAGTTCCCGAATAAGGATAATATTTTCAGCACATATTTTAAAAATTAAAATCCTAAATAATTTTTAAGGTGAAATCGGAATCTTAGGGACATATAGAAAATATATGGATTATTGAATTTCGTCCTGTCTTCAACAAGTCTCATAATGCTTACAAAAAATCCGAAATTCATCCGTGATGCATAAGAGTCCAAAATTCGTTAATTGATCTGTAAATTTGCGGTTTATAACGAATTTAAGATATACCAAAGACCATTTAGACTAAATTCTGTTTCGAATTTATCAAATCTTTATAAATTAATCGGAAGATCCATTCAATCATGTTGCGAATTCATCAAGCTTTTTTAATGACCTTTAGTAGTTAATCATAAGTTAATTTCATCATCCAGCTCAGGAACCAGATCAATTTATTCTAATCTTTAATTGAATATTTCACTTATTAATTATCAAAGTGACAAAATTCAGCAATTTATGTTTTATGTATGTATGTATGTATGTATGTATGTATGTATGTATGTATGTATGTATGTATGTATGTATGTATGTATGTATGTATGTATGTATGTATGTATGTATGTATGTATGTATGTATGTATATATATATATATATACATATATATATATATATATATATATATATATATATATATATATATATATATATATATATATATATATATATATATATATATATATATATATGTATATATATATATATATATATATATATATATATATATATATATATATATATATATATATATATATATATATATATATATATATATCTTTTATTAAATTTGTCACGTGTCACGTGTCACAGTACCTATATCATCGTTTCTCTTCATTTTAAACAATATCCAAAATTCATTGAGATTTCTTTTTGCCAAGGTAGATCGACAGACTTGCCATTTATCAATAAACGTTCGTTCGATATAATCCCTGTATACTTGACCATCGCTTATGCACAGTCACGTGACATGGCAAATATCAAACAAGTGATTTCCAAAAGAATTACTACTTTTATTTGATGTATGGGGTCAATATCTACCAGTCAATCAATTCTATGTACACACACAACACAAGTTAAGAAACTAGTAAATTATTTATGCAATTAAATTTTGGACAGTTATTTAGTATGTGTGCACGCTTGCTTAATCTTAAATACGGGACAAATATTTATTTGTGTTTTCAAGATCGAGCATATTTATTGAAAATAGCTTGTGAGAAATTTTCATATGTTGTATGATGCGAATAGCAGTAGCAACAGATGTGAATAGCAATAACAACTGACGTGAATAGCAATAACAACTGAAGTGAATAACAGTAGCAACTGATGTGAATAACAGTAGCAACCGATGTGAATAACAGTAGCAACCGATGTGAATAGCAGTAGCAACAGATGTGAAGAGCAGTAGCAACGGATATGAATAACAGTGGCAACTGATGCGAATAGCAATAGCAACCGATGTGAATAGCAGTAGCAACTGATGTGAATAACAGTTGCAATCGATGCGAATAGCAGAAGCAACTGATGCGAATAGCAGTAGCAACTGACGCAGATAACAGTAGCTACTGATATGAATAACAGTAGCAACAGATGCGAATAGCAGTAACAACTGACGTGAATATCAATAGGTAGCAACTGATGTGAAAAGCAATAACAACTGATGTGAATAACAACAGCAACTGATGTGAATAACAGTAACAACTGACGTGAATAACAGCAGCAACTGATGTGAATAGCAGTAGCAACTGATGTGAAGAACAATAACAACTGATGTGAATAACAGCAGCAACTGATGTGAATGGTAATAACAACTGATTTGAATAGCAGCAGCAACTGATATGAATAGCAGTAGCAACCGATTCGATTAGCAGTAGCAACAGATGTGAATAGCAGTAGCAACTGATGTGAATAACAGTAGCAACTGATGCGAATGACAGTAGCAACTGATGCAAATAGCAGCAGCAACTGATGTGAATAGCAGTAGCAACTGATATGAATAATAGTAGCAACCGATGCGAATAGCAGTAGCAACTGATGTGAAAAACATTAGCAACTGATGTGAATAGCAGTAGCAACCGATGCGAATAGCAGAAGCAACTGATGCGAATAGCAGTAGCAACTCACGCGAATAACAGTAGCAACTGATGTGAATAGCAATAACAACTGATGTGAATAACAGCAGCAACTGATGTGAATAGCAACAACAACTGATGTGAATAGCAGTAGCAACTGATGTGATTGGCAGTAGCAACTGATGTGAATAGCAGTAGCAATTGATCTGAATAGCAGTAGCAACTGAAATAATATGTTGCAAAACAGTGCATAAGCAGAAGAGAAACGATGTGGATTGTAAAATATACTATTACATGTCTTGTTTTTCTCTCTAAATAATTACACTATTTTTTTACGTATTACCACGCTCTTGTAATGGTACGCTCGTTCAGTCTATATCTAAGTATAGAAAATTTTCTTGGTTTCAGATTGAACTGACACGCCAAAGTCTTTATTTTCTCACCCATGCGACAGAGAAATCTAGCTGTTTTGCTAACCTTACTTTTCTTATTTCAGTCTAGTCATCTCAGACCAGTTGCCTCAGTCAAGGTGTTCACGCGCTCAGGACTACTTAAAAATAAACTCTTGTTGTCTTCTGCTGTGTCTGAATTAGTTGTTATAAAAAATAACAACAATAAATATATAGCCAAAACATTGCAAATTAAGGTCAATCCATCTTTGAGTATACACCATACAATACAATAGTATTGTAACACTTGCAATAATTCCAAGGCATATTTTTTATCATTTCGTGAATTTAGTCTTTATTTCCACGCCATAGTCTTTATTGCCACGCCATGTTCTCTATTGCCACATCATAACCTTTACTGCCACGCTATAATCCTTATTGCTGCGCCAAAGTCTTTGATGCCACGCCATTGTCTTTGTTGCAACGCCACAATCTTTATTGTCACACTAAAGTCTTTATTGTCACGTCATAGTCTTCATTGCCACACCATTGTGTTTATTGCCACGCTATAGTCTTTATTAACCCTCTATAGTTTTTTATTACCACGCATTAGCCTTGATCGTCTCGCCATAGTCTTTATTGCCACGTCATAGATTTATTGCCACACCATAGTCTTTATTGCCACGTTATATTATTTATTGCCAAGCCATAGCATTTATTGTCTCGCCATAGCATTTATTGCCAAGCCATAGCCTTTATTGTCTCGCCATAGCATTTATTGCCAAGCCATAGCCTTTATTGTCTCGCCATAGCATTTATTGCCAAGCCATAGCCTTCATTGTCTCGCCATAGCCTTTATTGTCTCGCCAGAGCATTTATTGCCAAGCCAAAGTCTTTATTGCCACGTCATAGTCTTTACTGTCCCGCTATAGCTTTTGTGTCTCGCCATATTCTATGTTGTCACGCCATATTCTTTATCGTCAAGTCTTCTTTGGCGTAAAAAGCGGCTTTTTGAAGCAAAGAATTAATGTATAAATAATTTTGAACACAACGTTTGAAGGCAATTATGAAAAATAGATTTCAAGCTATGCATCCGTGATTAGCGCAAACACATATGAGAAAACAAAGCTAATATTTAATAAGTGCACATAATATGATGAAGAGACCACCGCAATCGATTGAATATGAATTCCAACATCTTCAGCTCAGATTACTTCCAGAGCATCTATAAGTGTAATCAAATATAGTACAGACACTCGTAAATATTGCAGGTTTTGCTTCTCATTGAAGTCATACTTTTTCCGTAATTACTACGCTAATTGAGAGCTAACTAATCAATTTTACTTTGCAGGAAATGTCTAGAATGGCGAAACCAGAGAGATGGTTGTCCTTCTTAATAATTTTACTGGGTGCAGAAGGACTCAAGGATGATGTAAGTTCATTTTTTTCTTTAATGTAAATTGTAGTGTGACTTTTGAGAAATAACTATGCTCCTTTAGGGTTGTGTGTGTGTGGTTATTTTTTTTCAACTAATACTCTAGTAGTTGTAAATATGAGTTTAAGACTTAAACATAAGGTTCTGGCCTTAATTAGACCGCTCAGGTGGCCTAGTGGCCTTAATTAGACCGCTCAGGTGGCCTAGTGGCCAGAGCATCCACCTTGGATGCGGAAGTTCGCGAGTTCAAACTCTCGCCAAGTCATACAAAAAACTTATAAAAATGCAGCTAGCAGCTGCCTGCTTGGCGCTCAACATTAAAAGGATAGTGTTAGAACTGGTCGTCCTGGAGTCAGGATAATGATTGTGTTGTAAATCATGCTACATGTCTGCGGCGTGATGGCCCAGTGTTCGACACCACTACAAACTGTCACATTTCAGACAAATTATGTCTGCGCGGAATTTTTTGAAGTTTTTCTAATTTGGCCAATACCGTCTCGAACTACGTTGTGGTTATCGTTTTAGTCTTCAATGTCTTTCAGCCAGTAGAGCTTCTTAACTGTAACCAGTCTATTTTTTGTCACCACCAGAATTTACGTACAGATGAGCATTCCATTGTACAGCCGTAGCGAAGTTTATTTTCCAGAGATAAAATATACTACTGACACAGCTCCGACAGCACCTGCGATTGGCATGCCAATGGTAGCAGCCAGCAACACCTAGGCCAAGGGTAGTCTAGGCAGAGAGTCTGCAAATTGTATCAGCAGCAACATACATGCATTTGTATTTCGCATTTCAAAAAGGTCTTACATATTTCATCTCGCAGCTGTTGTTCCGCTTCAGTTATTTTTAGCATCGTAGCTTTGAGAGTCCATCACATATTTACCCAGAACTACAAAAATTGCGTCCCTGCTTAGAGTAGTCAACGATTGTGTTCGTCTTTTTTCTCCAAAAACCGTTACATAGATAAATGCATCTTTAGTGAATATCAGTATGGAATTTTCTTTCTGCGGTCTAGTTAATATCAGTGTTTCGGTATAATTGACGGTGAATTTTATGGCGGTAGGTTTGTCGGTGAACTTCCACTTTATCGTCGAGGAAACAATCTCTGGTAGTCTTCACGTGTTACGTATATGAAATTTAAATACTTGTGCGTTACTTTTAAATTCTTTTTTATTTTTTTTATTTCATTACATGCTATTGTAATGAGAACTTTATTCACTGGATTTGACCATTTTGTGGAAAATTCAGTTTTCTGCTTTGAACTACATTGTTGCTACATTGTATTTTAGCTCACCTAGTTCCGGACATTGATTCATAACTGGAAAACAACTTTTTTATTTTTTTTTTCTTCTAGAGTTAAAATCATTGGTCGTAATCAAGGTCATGCTTGGCTTGTGTCAGTTCTATTATAAACAACTTTTCAAAAATTAAGTCTTATAGATTTATTCAGTAGTATCGAATTCGTCCATGGTAGATGTGCTAATTGATATTATATGTTACTACATTTCTCGAAAAAGAAGTGATCACATGACCCATCACGGGATCTAAACTGCCTTTCAGTTAATGGTTAAAACACGATTTTTTTATAATGATTTATATCAGTAGTATTTCGTTCCTTCGGGCTCCAAGGTATTTTTCTTTTGTTGTTGTTGCGAGTTGATTGGAATTTCCTATTTTTTGGAGTTAATAATTTATTTTCCCTGGAGACTTTATCTAATGTTCATCGGAATTCTTGGACAAGGTCATTTGCTGAAAATTACTCGGAATTCTAAAAGCGGGAAAATTATTTTAGTGTTTCAACAAGCAGCTGTTGACATGAAAACGCAGAGCTGGTAATAGAAGAAGTCATCGCCTTCCATATTGGATCATCATCTGAATTCGAACTTGATTTACTTAGAACTATTCAGTGAAAGGACTTATATTTATAAATTCGAGGATTAGTTTTTGGATTAGATTCGGAATCTGTAAGTCCTTTTTCATATTTTTACCTTGTTCTCTAGGGAAAAAAAACTTATTGGCTTCACTCTTTTCTTTGTTACATTTGTAGGAGCCTAGACACGTAACACACGTCTGACAGTATATATAACAACCGAGTGTCTGCGTGTGCTAATGCGAAAATTCTGAGCAGGCATCGATTTGTTATTTATATCCGACATTCTTAGGAACGATAATTTGTTGTATACGAGGGATTGTTACACTTCACAGTAAAATCAGCACCTAGAACAATACTTATCTTTGATTCAAACGCAAGTGGCGTTGTACCCGTGTGCTGCAGTGTTTATATGATTCCTGGTCACATGATCGAGAGAACCTTTTACAGCCTTTCTTCTTGCTTTATACGCGTTTGGAATAATTTCCGGGTAACCTTCAAAAGCATCATAATAATATTTCAATGTTCTCTAGGTACATATTTAAAAAAAATCATACAACGTTTTGGGGCTTCTTTGAAAAACCAATAGGCATTAAACCTGAACAGTGACTTAATTTGTTCTGTAACAAAACAAACACAGCATTTTTGGACAATTACATTCCCACATTAGCAACAAACGCGAATTCTTTTATGATGATCTGTGTATAAAATGGTGATATTCTCGATGACATTATAGATTACTCACTATGGTTATTTAATATAATAGTTTCATATAAGGAAAACTGTCGCCGTTGTTTGTACTCATTGACATTATTTCTTTTGAGATTTATCGGCACAATACTATCTTAAGCTGTTAAAAAATAATTTCTTACAGTCAGCATATGGTCATTGTCGATTACATTGGTGTAAATTTGCAGCTTCCGATGAGCCTTTAGCGTGCCAAACGACCTCCTATAATGTTAAAGGTTGTTTCACACCAGACTATCTCGCAAAGAATTATGCATGTCTGTTAGGTTCTGCACTTGATTTCGGCAGAATTTCGTCACATTTGGCCTAAATTTTCGCTAGAAGCTCCACCTGATCTCTCAGTTACTTCAATTAGGAGAGACTCCATAAAGATTATGACAACCAAACCGATTAGACCATATTCAAAATTAAATGCGCTTTCCAAAATACACCATACACTACTGCGATATTCCTGATTCTAAAATGAATTCATTTTATAATTGTCATTCATCGCCCGCTAGTTTGAGAACAATACATATTTCTAGTGCAATGGTTCTTTGTGTGTCACTGTTCTTTGAGTGTAATGATTCTCTCCGAAATAATAAGAGATAATATTTATGCACTCATAGTGACGGTTCTGTTTGGATATTTATTAAATTGGCAGGTTCACCAAATTAATCTGATTTGTGTTTATATTAGTTTTGATAAACTTAGCATTGCTGAGGATCTAATCGGAGAAATTTTCGATTTTTCTATGACAATCATGCACGCACAACCAAAACACCTAAGATTATTCTGTTCCGTATAACAGCACTAACAACAGCTGTAAGAACTACAGGCAGACCAATGATCGATATTGGTTCTTTCAGCGAATGACGCATTAGAGACTTTCTTGCGCAATGTCCACCGCAGTTTGTCACCATTTCGCGCTCACGTGTGCAAAAATAGATAAAGTCATGGAAAAACAAAAGCGCAGAACTTTTAATTCCTTTTTTTTGACGTATGATTGATGGGTGTAATATGGGTTAGAGAGTATACAGTTTGGCCTTACTCCAGATGTGCACGTTTCAAAAAAGTCTAGCTCTACTTGCTCATTTTCACTTCTCGAACTTCAGAGGTAAATTGTACAAAATAGAGTCGATAACTTTCTTTTTTATATTTTATGTATTTGGTAATTCATTCATTGCACTTTTAGAAGCTGGTATCGTCTAGTTTGGCAAAATTCATTTTCCATATTGTAATAGCTGACAAGAATAGTGTACTTTAGACAAATTCAGGTTGATTTTTGGAGCACAAGATAGCAGTCATTTTAGTTAGCAGTGTGCTAAGATCATTTAAAATTTCTAAAAGTACAATATCCAAAGAAATTTCAGCCACATTACATGAAAGTATTATATAGGTATGCCAACATTCTCTCCACTATGCATGTTTAAAGTGCAAACAACTTCACCTTACATACATCACTCTCTCAAAAGTACATAATAACTGGTAAGCACCACCTCAATCCTGGCATATTCGAGTATCTTCTGACCTATCAATTCTGGCATATTCGAGTATCTTCTGACCTATAAATTCTGGCCTATTTGAGTACCTTCTGACCATTACATCTTGGCATATTCAAGCATCTTCTGATCTTTCAATCACGGCATATTCGAATATCTTCTGACCTTTCAATTCTGGCCTATTTGAGTATTTTCTGCCCTTTCAATCCTGGCAAATTCAACTATCTTTTGACCCTTCAATCCTAGCCTATTCGAGTATCTTATGGCCTATTCGAATTACTTCTGGCCTTTCAATCCTGACATATTCAAGTATCTTATGGCCTATTCGAGTATCTTCTGACCCTTCAATCCTGGCCTAGTCATGTATCTTATGGCCTATTCGAGTATCTTATGGCCTATTCGAGTATCTTCTGGCCTATTCGAGTATCTTATGGCCTATTCGAGTATCTTATGGCCTATTCGAGTATCTTCTGACCCTTCAATCCTGGCCTAGTCGTGTATCTTATGGCCTATTCGAGTATCTTCTGGCCTTTCAAACCTGAGTTGAAACTTGAGTATCTTCTGTGCTTTAATTGTCCACGCTTCTTTTTCAGTTCTTAAAAGTTCGTTATAGTACTTACTCCTGTCATGTTGATATTTGTTATTATATTAAAGAATTAAATTTAAATTTAAATTTAAATTTATCTTCTAGCAAATGTTATGAACTTTACACAAGCTGTATCTACCAAGCCGAATTCTTTATTATGAGATTCTTTACGGCCATAAGCTATAGATCTATTATTTTTACGTGCATATTGCTTTTTTTTATAAATGTTTCCGGTTCTACTTTTCTTTTCTGTCGTCTATATGGAATTTTGACATGATATTAAAAGAGAAAGGAGATAATCATAATTGTATTATTTTGTCCTCGTTACAATCTTTTATCAATTTATCTTGCAGTCCTGTAATTTTAGCATTAAGTTAGCGTAATAATTGAAAACTTCCAACCCTTGTGAATAAAGCAAGAGTGGGTTATTGGTTTTGTAGGACTTTTCCATTGTTCTTTGAAAGTTGCCTTACAAAATATACCATCTTCCATTATTTGACTGTATAAATTTTAAGCTTCATTGTCCCTTTTAATCTAGTACTTCCATATTATCTATTTGGATATACGAATATAATTATAGATCTTCTATCTAAGGAAAATGTTACATCTAAATTATAGCCACCAATGTGTTTATTATTTCCTACAGATATTAACTTACAGATTATAACAATGTATATATTTAATCTGTTATTTTGTATTTACAAAAATCGACAATTAATTCTCACAAATACTATATCCAGGATCGTCTCGACTGTCGTCTTTATCCTCTGTGTACATTCAATATTCTCCCATTTCTTCTTCCGTTAGATAGTCCAACTAAGTTCTGTGTAATATAGTCCTCTAAAAAGCAGATTTTCTTACAGCAGTCATTCTAAACGTTTTTAATCTTACCATTAGATTTGGGAGCCCTACATCCGCAAGCTCTGACTTTATATAATGCTATGGATCAATCTTCTGGCTTCTTAGACAATTTTTCAATTCTCGGTTGCATAATATATCATGTGTACCAGTCTTCTAAATAATGGACTGGTTTTAGAAGCTAGACTGTCTCTGCAATTCTAAAATATTCCGAAAATATGCTCTAATTGAAAAATGTACAGTTCCAGAGCAGTCCCCATTTTTCTACATAGTACTATTATGTCAAATGAATTGCTGTCGCTTAACTATTTTTAAATATCGTTATGTTGTAAAAGAACATTTCTTTATTTGGAAATGATTTACAGCTCTCTTCAGTATAATTTACTTGGCGTATAGCTGTTAGTAAAATATTTGTTATTTCCCAGTAAAATAAACGTGTACCAAACTGTTGTCTCTTCATTCTCTATTTTATGTTGATATATGTTTTAATTTCGAATGGAGGGTTAATTTTTCTGTCTTTAGTAAAATTTTAAGGTCTTTTTGTAACTTGCTGTTCTAATAATTTTGGTTTAAACAATGTGGAAATATGAAGTAAAAAGTGGGTTAAAAAGTAATTTTTTTAAAAAACAAATTGGCGCTTCTAAAGAGATGTAGCTGCAATTGAGTACTTGAAACAAAAGGTATAGGGCGAAAACCCAATGTGTAAATGGGTTAAAACCAGTTAAAACTGAATAAAGCTGTCGATGAACTGATGTTTCTACACTACTGATAATGTAA
>JAEAOA010001201.1:3760000-4052500 GCA_016746295.1 Potamilus streckersoni
CATTCAAGTGTTTTACACCCGTAAGGCACCATTGAAAGGGCTTCACTGGTATGAGTTTAAATTCATGTTATATCGCCCTTACACATCCAAGAACCAAGTCCCACAGTCTGCAATGTTTGAATGATGTCATCAATCTTTACGTAGGTCAGTGAACATTTTCCCGTGTCGATAAGATCATTGATGCTTATAACGCCTTAACTGTGATAGGCCGCCATATCAACAAGAAGTCTCTTTTTACCAGAGTATTCGCCCTTTCCAATGCCAAATGGATAGATTCTGTAAATGTCAAAAGGGAGGAAAGAAAATGGACCTGAAAGATAACCTTTGTCTAACTCTTTCTGTAACAATTTCGAAACCGTACATGGCTGTTTGTGAGCTGTCAGATTGTTTATACATTCTAGACTCTGTAGTACAGAAACTTCTAAACCAATGTCAAAACTCTCAGTCAAACTTACAATTAATGTTTCAACCACTGGTTTGTCATGACGATCTTTTAATTCAAGAGCAAGCTGCATAATATTAATTGAAGTAGAAGCCTTCAAAGGACGATCTGCAGTTTGTAGTCATTTGCCCAATTGCACGGTAGGTTGCTCCTTCTTACAATTCAGGCAAGCATGCATATGTGTGCATTATTCATGCCTGCAGCCAGTTTCTGACTTAAAATTATTGCATAGTTCCTTTCCTTGGTGAAAAAAGGGCGTGGACGTCCACGTTTATCAGAAATTCTGTCTCGAGGCCATTATGTGTTCAGAGCCTTTATAAAAAGGTTTCATGGGGAGATATGTTCCCAGCTATTACAATAAAAATATGAAATGACTTTACTCCCTGCTATCACGTTTGAAACAAATATAGTTATCCCGTGTACCGCAGTTAATCCGAATTTATGTTGCGGGTACGTAACAGCTGCTCTAGCCAAGAAAGAACCATGATAATCATAAAAATGCTTCCTCCGAATTTCATGACAATTGAAGTTATCTCCCTTTCATACTCGTCAAGTTCTTTCATAATATTTGGGTACACCTCACGATTTGATCCCACACTTTCCAGTACACTTCAATATTCCCACGCATTGGCGAACTCGAACAAGGACGCTGGACTACTTCACCCAAAAGTGCGTTGTTACAGACTCTGGTCCGTTGTCGTCCCTGTTTAGGTTTTGTCTAAATCTATGCCAGGGATCACAAAACGAAGATTTGGCGAATGTGGATATGAGAGAAAGCTTGCCAGTAGCTTCTCGTGGGTCGGTGGTTCTTTCCGGTGATTTCCCGGTTTCTTTCTCCACCAATAATACTGTTTGCCATGAATAGCCTATCTTGTTTTGAAAAATGGCCTTAAGGCCAACAACAACAACAACCACAACAACAACAAAACGAAGAAATTTCCAAGTGAATGGGCTTAAATTGTTCAGCTCACATCAAGGTTCACCTTTATTATCATTGGAATATGATACACGTAGTATCCACAAGGTAAATAAATAATAACTGGAGCAGAAGTGTACACAATCATATGTGATGCACAAGAATTAATAATATGTGACCCCTTATTCAAGACAACAAAGACACCCACCCACACACACACAGAAACACATACACTTTGATATCTAAGAAAAATCTATGACATCAAACAGTGACTCATCAATTATACAGTTTGAGTGAATTGGTGATAAATTTAGCAATTTGCTCTGCGTAAAGAGCGTCAAAACCATATGACTTCGAATACATCTAAAACTTATATTATTATTATTATTATTATTATTATTATTATTATTATTATTATTAACATCATCATCATCATCATCATCATTATTATTATTATTATTATTATTATTATTATTATTATTATTATTATTATTATTATTATTAACATCATCATCATTATTATTATTATTATTATTATTATTATTATTATTATTATTATTATTATTATTATTATTATTATTAACATCATCATCATTATTATTATTATTACAGGTCCATACTGTGACCGGGTATGGGACGATATTATGTGCTGGCCTCCAACTTCAGCCGGAACCATTCAGGAACTGCCATGTCCTGATTATGTCAATGGATTTTTCAAGCACCGTACGAAAGCAGTCTATTTTATTTTATTTTTTTTCATTTGGAATATCTATGGTTTATATTCAGTTTATACCAGGGAAGATTTTAAATTGCTCAACAGATGGCGTTGAGATTGATCACGGACAGTAGACTAGTCCCGGAATTTAATTGCGAATGTAACACCAGTATCTGTATTCTTTAGATGTTTCCAAATGGCAGATTTCGAGTTATTTTCTGTTTTGTTTTTCTTAAATGATAAAAGCAAAACGCACGTGGTTTGCGTTAACTTTATGCGATTTACGTTACCGGAAATATGATCCTAGAAGACTTGCCTATGATTACACTATCTACACCTTGGCATATCGAGCAGATATTATGTGCAAGCCACCGCATTCAATCAAAATTAAATTGTTCAAATTTGAACACAAGTGTTCGCATGACTGAAACATTGGGAGCACACAACATAAATAGACTGATAAATAAGAAAGTTTCCACTGCTGATCTGTATTTGAATAAATTAGTCTCACTCAAATACACCTGTAATAGCTTCTTGTGTTACGTAGAAAATACTTTCTATGATAAACTTAGTAAAATTTCCTTTTTAAGTCAATTGTCTCCACCATTTTTGGCCGATTACAATACACCGTAGTTACACTCTATTGGTTAATTGGCATTATATACTAACGGAGGCAACTCGTGAAATCCACTAGATATCACTAGGACAAAGCACTAAAATATATGTTTGATCCGCCGATGTGTAGATAGGGTTATCATATCGGAACCTAGGCTATCTATGATGGGAGATTTGTTACTCTCTAAGCTTTATGATATAATATAGGAAAATATGAATATATTTCATGCTAAACAAATTTTAATATCATCGCCTAAAGTTCAATATTTTACTCTTGCTCTTTGCTTTTAATTTCTGGTCTTTGTCTTAATATTCAACGAATTTCAAAATACACTTTTCTCACATCCTCCGAGGATCAGAAGTACTGAATGGATTTCAGTGATCACACCATAGCTTCTTGATGTCTTGTTCTAGACTGGTCAGAGAAATAATTAATTTAAACTCTAATCCGTTCATATACTCTTTGATTTGCTAATCGAACTCGCTGGTTGATAACGTAATACCTACCATTTCCTTTGACCTGAGTTATCCTCCTTTTGAATTATAATCGCCATTTTCATTTAGTTCCGTGTTGATAAAAAAAAATGGTTCAGTCAACAATGAGAATGCTATTTGTATCAAAATTAGCGGTGATATTTTCGGAATTGCTACAATTCCGTTAAACAAGAGGGAACGCATTTCTTCTATCTAGTTCTTTAGAACAAATTGTGTTCAGACACGGCCGTTTTAAAAACCAGGTGCGCCACCTATGAGCAATCTGAAGTTTCTTTCTGAGTATAGAATTTAGTCGTCTTTTATCGAAAACGTCGATTATTTTCTGAATTTTGTCTTCTTTGTCGATAACTGAATAAAGTAAAAGAAAGATTAACATAGCCACGACATTTAAGTATGATATTTAGGTACTACATTTAGGTTCCACAGTTAGGTAAAACATTTAGGTTCGACAGTTAGGTACTACATTTAGGTTCGACATTTATATACTAAATTTATGTTCGACATTAAAGTACTACATTTCACTCAAAATTAGAAGTATCATTGTCCGCTTGTCTTAAGCTTGAAGTTTGGCAAATATAAAAAAAAGTGTGGGCTCACATGGAATTTTTGGCTGCAGTAATTATCTACAAGTAAAACCAGAGACGGACACAGTAAAGGAGTTCCGAATAAATTAATGTTTCGGAGAAACTGATGTGGAGATTCAGAATCGTCCCCCATCCAGTTCAACGGCTGTCGCATGAACAACACTGAGGAACTTGAACCAGGCCTTTAAGCAGTTGGTGCTACGTTCAAATGTGGGTCAAGGTCTCACCAAAGTGGGATAATTATGCTATACCAGTTCGAATGCATTAAGTTTCTAGTTTATTGCAATACAGTGGTGACGATAATGACAAAAACCACAATACACATATTCTGACACACACACACACACACAGAAACACACACACACACACATATATTAAACACCTTATACAGATATCCATATATATATATATATATATATATATATATATATATATATATATATATATATATATATATATATATATATATATATATATATATATATATATATATATATGGATATCTGTATAAGGTGCTTAAAATTTTCGGTGAGTGAAAGTAATGCGCACCTGATTTCTATTATTATTTTTATTATGTTTCCAAGAGGTAAACAACCTGTTTTCCTGAAATTGAGTTCAAGACCTCTTTTTTTCCCTTGGAAATCCTATTGTATTTTAGGCCAAGTGTTATTTGTATACATAGGATTTGGTAAGTCCTATCTTAAGATCAGTCAGTGGAATCGTTAGAATTAAAAAGTGCTCATTAGACTAAAACACTACTTTGGGATTTTTAAGGGGTAGGGTAGAGAGGTCTTTCGAGGCCTTTCAGGTCGAGGCCTTTCAGTGACATAATTAATTATATAATGATGATACATCAATACATACAAGACTACTGGTACATCATGACATCCAAGATTATTGGCATATCAGGACTGTGGACATTTAAGACGATTGGAAATCATTTATAATATTGTATAATTTTGGACTTGTGATATTACATTTAGGGTTATTTTGGAATATAATTCACAATACCGTAAGTTTCTTTTGACTTTTCACTTTGAATTTTAGGAAAATAAATTGATTGTTAAATGCTATTAAAATATATATATTATATATATATATATATATATATATATATATATATATATATATATATATATATATATATATATATATATATATATATATATATGTATGTATGTATGTATATGTATGTATGTATGTATGTATGTATGTATGTATGTATGTATGTATGTATGTATGTATGTATGTATGTATGTATGTATGTATGTATGTATGTATGTATGTAGAGAGACAGACAGAGACAGATTCTCGTCAGAGACGAGATACGATAGCTTTACCGTTTTTAAGAGAACCAATGTAAATTAATTGAACTCGATTGTATTTCGCTTAGGTTACGCCACGAAGAAATGTACAGTGAACGGTACATGGTATATCCACCCACAAACTAACCAGACGTGGACTAATCTGACCCAATGCATCTCCAATGGAGCGAATTGCATCCAATATGACGCCCAGGGACTCATTGCTGTGAGTATACACCGAACTATTTGAACATCTCTACTCCCACATCCTTCATTACTAGCATATCCTCTTAACAGAAAATTGCCGGGTCAAAATAATGACGGGATAGTGACGGGAACGCTCTCATTAAAACATCCATCCGAACTTAGAAGTCATTCTTCGAATGTTGAAAGGAATAAAAACTTGGAAGCAGTTGCTGGAATAAACATCAATTTGTTTTTAGTTATTCGTCTCTGGTTGAGTTCACCACATATGTTACAATAGCAAAGACTGATTGTTCCGTTTGTGACCTTGTCCCCTTTTGCCGTCATATTGTTGTATATGAAAGAAAGTAGTTCAGTTTCCAATGGCAATGAGTTATGTGCTGAGGTTTCTTTCCCGATTTGACGGATAAGACCGAGGATGTTTCGAATAGTAAAATGTAAGCCTGTAGCTAACATTCGGACCAGTTTGGCTACGAAAGGATTTACAGAAACGCTGTGAATGCATCGAACTATTTTTCCAATTGCAACTGTTTAGTCATTCAAGCAGTTTGTAAAATCATACAAGTAGCCGAGATGATCTGAACAGATTACGAAGAAATTTTCGGCAGTAAAACTGTTGGGTTTTTTTTTTCTCTTCTGTAAATTACTGCGTTGACAAGCATCCCAGTCAATTTTTTGTCTCGCAGAAATAGCTGAGTTGGTCCGAATGATAAACTTTTATTCTTACGATTACTAAAAAATTAATTCAAGCACAAAAGCATAATCCCATATCCGACCGTTACTTATTATATATTTCAAAATATGAATTAAAAATTGTTGTTATAATTGTCACAATTGTGATGTATTCAAAACCCCTCCTTAAAAGTTCTCTATTCACAGTATATATTCAGCTCATGTTCAACACATTTTAGTTATCATGCAAACAATTCTTCTATGTGTTTTAGAATAGGACAATCAAAACGCAGTAATAAACTGCTATCTAAAGTAGAACAGGCTATAGTGTATATAACAGGCTATTTTGTAATATTATAGTATATAGAACAGGCTATAGTGTTATATTAGTGTATAGAACAGGCTATAATGTTATATTAGTGTATAGAACAGGTTGTAGTGTTATATTAGTGTATAGAACAGGCTATAGTGTTATATTAGTGTATAGAACAGGTTGTAGTGTTATATTAGTGTATAGAACAGGTTGTAGTGTAATATTATGATATATAACAGGCTCTAGCATAATATTATAGTGTATTGAATAGGCTATAGTGTTATATTAGTGTATAGAACAAGCTATAGTAATATATTAGTGTATAAAACAGGCTATAGTGTAATATTATGATATATAACAGGCTCTAGCATAATATTATAGTGTATAGAACAGGCTATAGTGTTATATTAGTATATAGAACAAGCTATAGTGTTATATTAGTATATAGAACAGGCTATAGTATTATATTAGTGTATAGAACAGGCTATAGTGTTATATTAGTATATAGAACAGGCTATAGTGTTATATTAGTATATAGAACAAGCTATAGTGTTATATTAGTATATAGAACAGGCTATAGTATTATATTAGTATATAGAACAGGCTATAGTGTAATATTTGGTAATTTGCTTATTTCTAGTAACCTGACGATTACGTTCATTTGTAATTTTAAATTCAGGAGGATTTTATTTCCGGGACAAAATTTTAAGTTGAATAGTCTAAACTCAAAAATTATGGAAGTGCAAGTGGCAACTGCAACAATTCTGTAATTTTATCAGAGCCTGTTTCTCTTATTTCTTTGTAATGCTGGCATTGTGACAATGAAAGCTAGGATGCGATGGAGGGGGGGGTCTTACAAAATTCAACAGTCCTAATGTTGAGAGACATAATTTATTTCTATTTTTAGGTGGAAAATGTCGTGTAAACATATCATTATAATTATAGAATAAGAACTTTGAGCATAAATGATTAATGGAAATTAAACCTTAAATTGTGAAGTTAGATTATTGAAGTGATAGCATGTATATATGTATGTATGTATGTATGTATGTATGTATGTATGTATGTATGTATGTATGTATGTATGTATGTATGTATGTATGTATGTATGTATGTATGTATGTATGTATGTATATGTATGTATGTATGTATGTATGTATGTATGTATGTATGTATGTATGTATGTATGTGTGTGTGTATGTATGTATGTATGTATGTATGTATGTATGTATGTATGTATGTATGTATGTATGTATGTATGTATGCATGCATGCATGCATGTATGTATGTATGTATGTGTGCGCGCGCGCGTGTGTGTTTAATTATCCGACCCCGGACTACACCAAACAATGCCAAATCCATACTTAAATAAAATCTTTCTAACATAGCTAACCCAGCAATCACAATTTTCTCCCAATCATACTTATAGATTTGAACGTTGTTTAGGAATTTATTTGCGTAGTTATTCTTATTAATTATTAAACCCCCTCTCGCTGCCGGAAATAAATGCAAAACCGTCTCACGCTGACGGAAAAAGATGCAATGATTGTATAAACTGATGATGGATAAAAAGTTAAATTAGCAAAAGAAATACAACTTGATAAAACTGTGCACGTTCAATATGATATTAGGTTTAGAAAGCATAATAATTTGCAATTTTTATACATTTTTATACACTCTTCTTTTGGCTTCGTATCCAATCAAATTTTTGAATACTTGCTACAGTAACTCTGTTTCGAAGTCAGAAGTTGTGTTCATTACATATATATTTTTTTTCTCTAAAATCTGACTTTCAATAGATCATTTCTTTTCTGAAAATATATTATATTGTTTAGCCATTCTAGATGACCAAGAGCATTAAAATGCTGTTTTCATTTTAGGCCCACATGGGTAGGTTACGATTGATGTACAACATTGGATATGGAATTTCCCTCATCTCCTTATTGTTGGCTGTGACCATCATGCTGTTATTCAAGTAAGTACAACATCCAATGTCGCCATTACAAGGAAGAAAACAATAAATATCATACACAATCAGTGGGTTGGTCTGGTAAATAAATAAATTACTAAGTAAAAATAAGGTAGAAAAAGTTACTAAACATACAGTTGTTCTGTTCTTTTTCCCTGGCATCCTGTAGATTGATGAAGAAGGTATTTCACTATTACATTAGTATGCAAATCTGTGTTGCATACGCTCACCAAAATGGCAATGTACAAAAAGCAAATAATGGTTTCTGCACTGGTAAGTTTAGATTTAAGATCTCATACATTGATCAAAGGTAAAGGTCTTTTTGATTCGTTGGGCAGTAATTAATAATTCTCAGAGCCAGTATGTATGTATGTATGTATGTATGTATGTATGTATGTATGTATGTATGTATGTATGTATGTATGTATGTATGTATGTATGTATGTATGTATGTATGTATGTATGTATGTATGTATGTATGTATGTATGTATGCATGTATGTGTGTATGTGCGTGTATGTGCGTGTATGTATGTATGTATGTATGTATGTATGTATGTATGTGTATGTACGTACGTACGTATGTAGCATGTATGTATGTATGTATGTATGTATGTATGTATGTATGTATGTATGTATGTATGTATGTATGTATGTATGTATGTATGTATGTATGTATGAGTGTATGTATGTATGTGTGTATGTGCGTGTATGTGCGTGTATGTATGTATGTATGTGTATGTACGTACGTACGTATGTAGTATGTATGTATGTATGTATGTATGTATGTATGTATGTATGTATGTATGTATGTATGTATGTATGTATGTATGTATGTATGTATGTATGTATGTATGTATGTATGTATGTATGTATGTATGTCACTGATGTCCAAAACGCGCCGTACAATGCATTTGGTAAAACTGGGAGCTAATTTATTAGTAATTGATAGTTTTTAACATTTTTACCAGTTCAAAAAATTATACCAGGTTTATCAAATTATTAACGGCTTTAAAACAATTGTCACGTGTTATTTCGCACACGGATCTTCTAACTAGTAATCTTCATCATGCCCACGCCTCTCCCAGTACAATTACTGATTGAAAAGGAGATCAATATTCGTTATGGATGATACTTTGTATTGATAGTAGTATCTTCTATATAATTAGATCCCTATGCTGAGTTCTAAATGATAATTTACCTATACTATTTTCTATGTGATAATTTGCCAATACTTTTTATATGTGATAAATTATTGCCAGTGTTGTTTACTGTGATAAATTACCAATACTGTGTCGTACATGATACGTTATCAACAATGTTTTCTGCGCGATAAATTACCAATACTGTGTTATATATGAAAATTACCAATGTCCTCTGTGTAATAAATTATCAATATTGTCTAAAAGTATACTCTGAATTCACTGCCATTCTTAAGTCTACTAAATGATATGTATGTATGTATGTATGTATGTATGTATGTATGTATGTATGTATGTATGCATGTATGTATGTATGTATGTATGTATGTATGTATGTATGTATGTATGTATGTATGTATGTATGTATGTATGTATGTATGTATGTATGTATGTATGTATGTATGTATGTATGCATGCATGCATGCATGCATGCATGCATGCATGCATAGATAGGTAGGTAGGTAGGTAGATAGATAGATAGATAGATAGATAGATAGATAGATAGATAGATAGATAGATAGACAGACAGACAGACGGACGGACGGACGGACAGACAGACAGACAGACAGACAGACAGACAGATAGATAGATAGATAGATAGATAGATAGATAGATAGATAGATAGATAGATAGATAGATAGATAGATATCTTATTGTATTTTTTATTTTAGTTGGTTGGCTGTATGTTTGCTTGGTTGATCATGTAAATCAATGATTAAAAGTACCGCTATTTTCCTATTGAATTAGTTTCTGACCTTGTAAAGTCTCCTAATACTAACAATTAGCTGGGGAAAAAATGATATTTTAATTGTCTAGGTTTAGAAATTAAGAATAAAAGACGACCAAACTCATTTAATGATTTTTTTTTAGTTTAAATGAGCCACAACAAGTTTAAGTTATAACACGTATGAAGCAGCATTCAACACAATGACATCCGATATCAACACTGCAACTAGCTCACTTGGAAACAAATCAATGACTTCGAATAAACAATATTCATATATGCTTATGTCGATAAGAACTGATGGGTACCAAATGAACAAAGCTACAATTACGCACAACCGCAGCATTGAAATTTTGACCTTTATTCAGAAGTGTCATTAGCATGGTTCCTGTGTTTTGTGTTTTTTGATTTGGGTTTTCTGTGGTGTGTGTGTTACGAATAGGTTTAATCGGTGCTTTTTATATGATAATCATGCCTAGTATATGCCATTATTGAAATGTAAGCAAATTCGATGCATTTTATAGCTCTTTTTAGGTAATGCCAAAAGGTACACCTGTACTTGTTAACTATCGCATTAGGACCAGTTTTACTGTCAACTCACTTTACCTACATCGTCCATTGATCAGTGCATTTTAGTCTCCGTTGAGATTCTGTAACGTATCTGTAATAAATTGTTAGGGTGGGTTGAGTAAATTTTTGACGTTGCAATCAACGCTCAAGGCAAAAAAAAAAAAATGTTTATACCAAACATCAAAATTGTGTAATTTCAACGCATTTGAAAGCTTTGATTGGTTTCTTTACAATTTAGTCGTCACATGTAATAAATGCAAGCCAAATCAAGTGAACCAAATATATATCTTCAAAACTTTGAGATATGTATTGGCAATTAAATGTTGAGATCTCATGATAAACAAGTCTTGCAGTTGCATGAGACCACATATATTGAAGTAGTCTATGTGGCGGCCATCAGACAAATTAAATGTTGATTCTAAGAGAACTGATACATAATGTCATTCACCTAAAATCAACCGGTACCTCTTGCTGTAACGTGATCTCCTCTGTTCTTTCCTCAATTCCAAAATAAGCTGACAGTATATTCTTTTACCAAGAAATTTTTTGTGTGCCTTATCAGCAGAGTTCTTCAAAGTCGAGTTTTCTAGTCCACACACACACACACGCGCACATATACACACACATTTATCTATCTATCTATCTATCTATCTATCTATCTATCTATCTATCTATCTATCTATCTATCTATCTATATCTATATATATATATATATATATATATATATATATATATATATATATATATATATATATATATATATATATATATTAAAAATTCCCTAACGCGTATGATGTATGATATAATAATTTTGTTTTGAATATTAATTCTTCATAGTATAATCAAGAATTATCCTGTATAATCCAGTAATGACATTTAACGTTCTGTTTGGCGTATCTGTCTCTGCCTCTCTGTCTGTCTGTCTGTCTGTCTGTCTCTCTTTCTCTCTCTCTCTCTCTTTATATATATATATATATATATATATATATATATATATATATATATATATATATATATATATATATATATATATATATATATATATATACTCAGAGAGAGAGAGACAGACAGACAGAGGCAGAGACAGACAGACAGACACAAAGAGACAGACACAAAAGAGAGACAGATTTTTTCAGATAATATAACGGGTTTAACATTTTTTTAATTTTTCTATAAAATAGGGCAAGATATTTTTCCTGATTTCGACGTACAAAATTTTCAAGAAAGACCTTAAAACCAGAATATTAAATTGCTGGTCCCGAATATAATGGCAGTATCAGATGACGTTCCGAAACACCGTTATTTTTTGTGGTAAAAAAAATATTTCACTACCGTCAACATTACGTCCAAGAAATCTAAAGTTAGATGTTTTTGTAGTATAGCGTATGTATATCTTCTCGTTGAAAAATCTAAGTTTAAATAAAAAAGGAAGAAGAAAAGTGTGTATTAAACTAGTCATTTCACTGAGAAAATTGTAACTGTTTTTAAATGCACTTAGTTTTGCGCAAGGGGCAATGTCGTCTGTACATAGAATATTTCTCCTTGTGATGGGAGAAACATAAAAGTATGTGTTAGTGTTCATTTTGTACTTAAATACGTTTCCTATCAAAGAACTATGTTTTCGTTTCATAGTAATCTTTTTCTTCATTTTCCAGAAAGCTGCATTGCCCCCGGAACTTTATCCATATCAACCTGTTTGTGTCGTTTATTCTCCGTGCCACGATATCCTTCGTTAAGGAAAATGTGCTGGTGAACGGGGTTGGCTTCCCATCAGACATCAAGATCGGCCCTTGCGGAAAACTGGAATTTTTGAACAACGGAATGGTATGTGTCTTCTTGAAAACTTTAAGACGATTTTCTTCTTTATCTCATTCATAACTTCCTTCCTTCTTCCAGTTTGTTCGTCTCTCCTTATATTTTTTTTGTTTATCCTTTTGTCTTTTCTCGTTGAACTTTAAGTATTTTTCGTTTCGTGTTTAATCTGCTTTTCCCTTTTTTCCGTCTGTCATTCGTATATTTCAGTATCAACCTTTCTACGTTCTATTCGTATTCTTTCCTCTATGAATATCCCCTGCCCTCTATTCTTTTCTTTCTTTCTATGCTCTTTGTCATTCTCTTTCTCATCTTTTCAGTCATTCTTTATTCGTTGTTTTTTCTCATTTTTTTCCTTGTGTTTGTCCATTATAGTACTCCGCTTGTATGCTTTCTGGCACCTCCCTATTACTCTGTTTAGTCGCTATCGTACGTATCGACTTACTAGACAACTGACTTTATTTCTTGCTTTCCTACGTATCTACTTACTAGACTGCTGACTTTATTCCTTTCTTTCCTACGTATCTACTTTCTAGACTGCTGACTTTATTCTTTGCTTTCCTGCGTATCAACTTACTAGACAACTCACTTTATTTCTTGCTTTCCTACGTATCAAATTACTAGACAGCTGACTTTATTTGTTGAGTTCATACGTGTATACTTACAAAACAGCTGACTTTATTTCTTGATTTCATTCGTATCTATTTACAAGACAGGTGACTATTTCTTTCTGTCATTCATATCAACTTGCTTGTCTACTGACTTTGTTTTTTTCTTTCCTACGCATCTGCTTACTAGACTGCCGACTTTATTTCTAGCTTTTTTATGCATACTTACAAAACTGCTTGCCTTATTTCTTGCTCATGTAATTCTTTGCATTCTTATTTCCTTACTTACTTTCATATTTACTTACATTTTTATTTCCTTATCTATCTACCCACCGATTTAACTCGCCAACTATACTAACTTTCTTATAGGCAAACAAAAATAAATGCTTTCTTCTTTTTCAGCACTGGGAGTGCAGGCTATTTTTCTCTGTTTTTAACTACATCCTCTGTGCCAACTACATGTGGATATTTGCAGAGGGGCTCTACCTCCATATGTTAATATCTGTCGCAGTCTTTTCGGAAAAATCAAGTAGCAAGTGGCTCTTAATGTTGGGATGGGGTAAGTACACACACATACATACATACATACATACATACATACATACATACATACATACATACATACATACATACATACATACATACATACATACATACATACATACATACATACATACATACATACATACATACATACATACATACATACATACATACATACATGCATACATACATACATACATACATATATACATGCATACATGCACACACACAAATACACACAAACACAAGGGGTTACAGCAAGTTACTGGTTCTCTTAAAATGACATGAAAATAACACAATCATACATGGACAAACACGCTTACTGGTATCTGTGCTTTCCTAAACGTCCATAAGTGCAGAATTTCATGGAGGTCACAAGCGTAAAATACCTTAACAATTCCGGACATTTGAAGAAAAAATACTTAAGATTACTTAAATTCATTTTTATAAAAATCCACTTAAAAATTAGATGGTAGAGAGTACATTTGACAGTTGCTTCTACTCCGACAATTTCGTCTTTTGTACACCAAGCCCTTTCATCATGCATGCTTGAATAAAACAATTTTTTATTGTCATTTTGACATGTATGCAGGTATAATTTTCCTCTAACCAACACAGATGCTATATCGTGGGTATAAGTGTAGCAAATATTTTATTTTTCTTAATTATCTATAATACATTTCTTAAATATTCATTTTTTTTCATTACTGTCTATGTCTTGCAGGGACACCGGTGCTGTTTGTAGGACCATGGGTGGTTGTTAGAGCGACACTGGAGAACGTTTTGTTAGTATATACGTTTTAACTTGCATATAAAGTTTTTAATCTGCCTTTAATCTGCCTTTAATCTCTTTAAATTAATTTGATTTTTTTATTATGCAGGCTTAAAAATAATTGTAATTTTTTTTATTACAAATCGAAGCTTTCCTTGCATACGCTGCATAAACAAGTCCACTGTTGTGTGCCTTTTCTTTATTTAAGAAAATGAAAATTATATAAGTTATCGATTTTACAGTCTAAATAGGTCATTTTATTTTGTATAAAGTTTTTATTGTGAATATAAGAAAGTCAAAGCAGAAGTTAAAATAAAATAAAAAATAATTGAAACTTCAGTTATTTCTTTCTTCCTTTCGCCAATATAAATTAATACGGTCAATCTGAAATTTTATTACACCCTGACCCCGATTCCACTATTGGGATCAATCTTCTTGCTATTTTTGCCTGCGGTGGAGAGATAGACAGAATATATTAAGGGGTAGATTTTAGTGTTAAGATCAGAGAAAGATTGACAGAGGAACGGAAAGAAAAAAGGAGCAATATACGAAGAACAGGAGGAAGATGAGCGTGTTCATATGAGCCATCATCAACTTCTAAAATACTGGGGGGGGGTCGCTATATTTTCATCATTTTCGAAACCTTTGACATGAACCTTTTATGTTTACTTATGTTTTGTGTCGAAGAATCTGGAATAGTTACGATCCATATCCATCGTTACAGATGCTGGAACACACACCCAAACCATAATTTCTTCTGGATTATTAAAGGGCCTCTTTGTGCATCCGTCATAGTAAGTTGCTCTTTAACTGATCTCTAGTGTATTCATAAGATATATTTTTATTCGATGAGAGTCTAATGTGATTTTCAGTGATATGACATAGATGTTTTAACTACAATGAAATTTCATATCTAGCTTATTATTATTTCAGGGCAGCATGGTGGGGTTCAGAGTTATGCACCCTCACCGGCCTGAAAAAATACAATCAACGTCAATATGCACACTTTGAGTAAATAGATACATAGACTTTTGCTTCGGTGCCCTTTAGATGAAAACTCCGGGATCATTTTGAAATTTTGGAAACCTCTCTCAATACTTGACCTGATCCGGAGTTGTATTGGCTATATTTATTTACTAATGTTAGATGACTCAAAGAATAGTCTAAGATTAGTGTTTAAAGCCTGCGGTTGTGTTTAGAGTCTGATGTTGGTGTTTAGAGTCTGATTTTTAGTTTAGAGTCTGAGCTTTGTGCACCGAGTTTTATGACTCCACCGTCTGTCATCACTGGTCTTTTCTGATCAATGTTCCTGCCACTTCAGAGAGTGACTTTTTTACTAGAATGAACCGTCGTCAAACCAGCCATTTTTTTAAAAAAAAAAATAAAAATTATAATTTTAACAGTCGTAAAATTTAAAAACAAAATACAATTTCTTGGCGAATTTCAAAAGAAAAGCATTTTTCCGAGTCATAAAACACTACAGTCTTCTTTGGCAGAGGAATCTTTTTACCAGCCATGTATAAAGCAACACAAATGTTTTGTACCGAGTCGACAGAAACCGAGTTGTTTGATATGGCGTATCAATATGTCTAGGAGTTCTACTAGGAACAAAACACAAATGCTGTTTTGAAGTTGTTTACACACCCGTCTCTTTTACACTGTCTAAATATGTACAATCATACAAAGTGTCTGAAACTCAAAACAAATTGGTTATAAAAGTTAAGTATATATAATTTGCATCGTGTGATTGGGAAATGTCTATAATCAAAGGTAGAAATTTCGTCTTACCCTACTAACATCTTTGTTTTTTTATAAAAAAAACAAACTTACATCATATTTGAAAAGCTAGTTTTTGTCTATGATTGTAGATTATATATCAAGATTATTATTATTTATAGGTAAAGATATTTACTTGGGATTTGTGTTCATCTATTTTCCGATCAGAATTCCTGGTCTACGTAATAATTGCCATTTTCTTTACTACAACTATAGTAAAAGACCTGATCTTGTTGACAACTTGGATTGTTCTTGACATGAACATTTGAAAGTCATCCTGTTATAGGTTTTTAATTATATTAAGTTTTTATATTTTAATTTTTATTTTCTATCTTAATATCTGAAATGGAAACAGTCTTTAGTTGTCTTCAGTTTTAATTTGAGAGGATCTATTTATTTAAATTATTCCTTGGAAATGACAAAGTGTTCGTTAATACTTTCGGACTAAATCACTATATTTGTCATTATTGTGAATTAAAGACATTTTGAATTATATCATTGTGACACATCAAGCATTAGCACATCAACACTATTCCTTGTCATTCGTACATTAGCAGATTCGTGATTGAAATTCATCCTAAACATCACTGGAATTCATTCGGAATACTCTATACGTTTGGACGTTTTATAAACTTTAAGCACTGTTTGGGATTTAATTCACAATGCTGCAAGTTCCTTTACTAAATTTTCGGAATATATTCTAAGCAGGTACATTCTTTGTTGAATTTCATGATGGCTTTTGTTTATCTGTTACTTAGTTTAAGACATTGGAGTTGTAGAAAAGTTTAATTTATATCAACGCGCAGAAGTAAGAGAAAATGGGTAAATAATTTCATAGTGGGTTTGTGATACAGAAAAACAGACTGGACAACCGTTTCCAAAGACCGGTAGAAAATTTAAGAATAAATGAGTGCGAAAGAAAACACAGTACCTGATTACACACCATTTAGCCAGTTTTACGTTTCAAGTTGGCATTAGCAGAAATATTTTAAAAGATCTTAACGACTAAAAGGTTGGCCTAATTCTTACTCTTATTTGATCAATCGTACGCAACATGTAATGTAGCGAGATTCATGTTTTTGATATTTTCAGTAGTCTTAAGTTTGCTAACTGGATTAACAGGATGTTTTAAATTTGTTTATTAATATGTTGAAGTCACTGACTTTGCTCATAGTTGTGAGAGAAGGATCCTAATTAATAATATCCGAACATATATTAATTTAGATTGTACTCTCATTTAAGTTCAAGCTCTATTTATTTATTTATTTATTTATTATGTATTTCTTTATTTATTTATTTATTTAAAATTGATCGCATTAAAAAGATATGTTTGTTCACACCACAAACCAGTTTCGACTTCTGAAATGCTAAGAAGGGCAATATTTTTCGTCAGGTTCTCCATTTTCCTTCACTTCAAGGCAGCATCTTAGATATCATTTCAACAGAAACTTGCACGTGCGAATTAAGACGATTGCTTGTGTATATCTTGATTTCTTTTTTCAGATAAATTTCATATTCTTCTTAAACATCATTAGAGTGTTGTTCACGAAGCTGACAGCCTTTAATGCACGAGAAGTCGGGAACTCACGCTATAGGTAATATATATAACATTTAAAACGTTGCCAGGAACACTTTGTGCATTATCATCACGAACACTGTGTGCATCATCATCACGAACACATTGTGCATTATCATCACGAATATATTGTGCATTATCATCACGAACAGTTTGTGCATTGTCATCACGAACACTTTGTCCATTGTCATCACGAACACATTGTGCATTATCAACACGAACAACGTGCATTATCATCACGAACAACATGCATTATCATCACGAACACTTTGTGCATTATCAACACGAACAACGTGCATTATCATCACGAACACTGTGTGCATTATTATCACGAACACTTTGTGCATTATCAACACGAACAGCATGCATTATCATCACGAACACTTTGTGCATTATCAACACGAACACTTTGTGCATTATCAACACGAACAACGTGCATTATCATCACGAACACTGTGTGCATTATCATCACGAACACTTTGTGCATTATCAACACGAACAACATGCATTATCATCACGAACATTTTGTGCATTATCATCACGAACACTTTGTGCATTATCAACACGAACAACGTGCATTATCATCACGAATACTGTGTGCATTATCATCACGAACACTTTGTGCATTATCAACACGAACAACATGCATTATCATCACGAACACTTTTTGCATTATCATCATGAACACTTTGTGCATTGTCATCACGAACAATGAGTGCATTGTCAACACGAACACTTTGTGCATTGTCATCACGAACAATGTGCATTATCATCACAAACAATGTGTGCATTATCATCACGAACAATGTGTGCATTATCATCACGAACACTGTGTGCATTATCATCACGAACACTTTGTGCATTATCAACACGAACAATGTGCATTGTCATCACGAACAATGTGTGCATTATCATCACGAACACTTTGTGCATTATCATCACGAACACTTTGTGCATTATCATCACGAACAATGTGTGCATTATCATCACGAACACTTTGTGCATTATCATCACGAACACTTTGTGCATTATCATCACGAACACTTTGTGCATTATCATCACGAACACTTTGTGCATTATCATCACGAATACTTTGTGCATTATCATCACGAACACTTTGTGCATTATCATCACAAACACTTTGTGCATTATCATCACGAATACTTTGTGCATTATCATCACGAACACTTATTGCATTATCATCATGAACACTTTGTGCATTGTCATCAAGAACAATGTGTGCATTGTCATCATGAACACTTTGTGCATTGTCATCACGAACAATGTGCATTATCAACACGAATACATTGTGCATTAATATCCAGAACTCTGTGCATATGATCATAAACACAAGTTTTTTGACCAATCATTAATAGTTCCTCCAACTCAATTTTGTGGGTTTTTTCGATAGATTGTTTGTTATTAAAGGTCCTTGCTCGTGAAAATCATGTGTTAGTTTTAAAGATTTGTCGATTGCCGTTTTGGTGTCTGAAACATGACCGTAATCACCAGGTGCCATTTTTGTCTAAAACATGAGCGTAATCAATTGCGTTTCTGTGTCTAAAACATGAGCGTAATGAACAGCCGTTTATGTAACCACAACATGAGCGTAATCATATATAGCTGTTTATGTAACCACAACATGAGCGTAATGAATAGCCGTTTATGTAACTACATGAGTGTTAGCATCAATTGCCGTTTCCATATCTAAAACATGAGCGTAGTAAATTGCCGTTTATATAATCAAAAGATGAGCATAACAATCAATTGCCGTTTATGTAACCACAACATGAGCGTAATCATCAATTGCCGTTTATGTAACCACAACATGAGCGTAACAATCAATTGCCGTTTATGTAACCACAACATGAGCGTAATCATCAATTGCCGTTTATGTAACCACAACATGAGCGTAACAATCAATTGCCGTTTATGTAATCACAACATGAGCGTAACAATCAATTGCCGTTTATGTAACCACAACATGAGCGTGATCATCAATTGCCGTTTATGTAACCACAACATGAGCGTAATCATCAATTGCCGTTTCTATCTCTAAAACATGAGCGTAGTAAATTGCCATTTATATAACCACAACATGAGCGTAACAATCAATTGCCGTTTATGTAACCACAACATGAGCGTAATCATCAATTGTCGTTTCTATTTCTAAAACATGAGCGTAGTAAATTGCCGTTTATGTAATCACAACATAAGCGTAACAATCAATTGCCATTTATGTAACCACAACATAAGCGTAACGATCAATTGCCGTTTATGTAACCACAACATGAGCGTAATCATCAATTACCGTTTCTGTCTCTAAAACATAAGCGTAGTAAATTGCCGTTTATTTCTATAAAATCTGAACGCAATCGTTATCTCCGATTTCTGTATCCAGCATACGAGAGTAAACATCCTCCTCAAATTCTACTATTCAATGGTCTTCAACTATATAATTTAAAGAGTGAAATATAACAAGTTTTGTTTAATTCAGCAAATAACTTTATTTCCTTAGAATGCAATGTAAAAAATGTAAAAGATCTTAGCTCATTGCGAATCAAATCTTAAATAATCCTAGAATTTTTAATACAAGTCAAAATTATCAAAGTCCTGGATAAGTTTTAATGATATTCCAAAATAAATCCAGCGCTTGAAGTGTGGATGTGCCTATGGTGGCCTGTGTCGTAGTGATATGCCAACCGTTTTGGGGGGAGGGGATCACAATAATACAATCCAAGAATATATCCTTTTTTTAAATTTCCCTATAAATCAAAGATTCTATTTACAAGTTTGTTAGTTTTTAGCTTTTAATATTACAAGAGAAGAATTACTTGAATTAAATAATTTGAATAAATAAATTCCAGCCCTAATGAAACACTGGACTCAATCGTAATATATTTAATTCTGCTCAGATCTTACAGCACAAATAAATACGTTTTCAAAAAAATAAGATTGTATACTCCTCTACCTGACCTCATGTCACAATTAACATTTTCTTAAAAATGGCTATTAACTAATGGAAAATTTCGTTTCTAAAGTTTACAATAAATTCTTAGTTATAATTAAAAGGTCTGTTATTAAAATTAGAATATGAAATGTATCAGACAACAGGTAGTCCCGGCATTTCGTGGGGAATTTCCAATATTCTCGGCTAAGATTGAGATAAATATGTTTACAAAAACAAAATCAGTGAGGTCAGGTAGAAAGTTAACTTTATTTTGGCCGAGTGCAAGTCCAAAATACAATCATCCACAGCATATCAATGAAGGATAAAACTAAAAATAAAGGCTTTTCAGATTCTTTCAATGAAAAAAAAAATCTCCTAAATCGTTTCATTTAAGAATCAAACATATCAAGTGGATGAATTTTAGAAAAAAATATAGCAATGGATAAATTTTAGAAAAAATATAGCAATAAACCCATTTCTACAGAATTTGGACTGTTTAAACGGGAATTTAACATATAAGGTGTTCATAAAGATGTACTGATTTTCAAAAACCATAATTGCAGCATTTTATCAACTTTCCGAAGTTTATTAAGAATTCAGATGGTCTGCACCAGAAAATATCCATTGTTTGTTTTTGTTTTGTTATGTCTTAATTTATTTGTGTGTAGAATGTGTAATTTGAACACATAGTAGTACACGTGCTTTGCATAATCATTCGCATGATTCCGATGTAACGATTTTATCGTTTATTTTAACAAGAATTAAATTACTATGTTTGTACGATATACATGCGTTTCATGATTGGATAAAATGACGGTCCTGGAATTTGATTCTTTTACATTTGTTGATGTATATAGTTTAATGTTTAGCTATCGCCCAATTCTGTTATGTTACTGTCTATTTAAGATAATATAAAAGATGCGAGATATTTGTATTATAAGTGAAATATACTTTATAAATTCTCTCTCTCTCTCTCTCTCTCTCTCTCTCTCTCTCTCTCTCTCTCTCTCTGTCTCTGTCTCTCTCTCTCTCTCTCTCTCTCTCTCTCTCTCTCTCTCTCTCTCTCTCTCTCTCTCTCTCTCTCTCTCTCTCTCTCTCTCTCTCTCCATTTCTTTCAAAATTCAGATTCATTTTTTTAAAATAAAGTTCAGAATTCTCTCCCTAGATGTTTTTTATGATGAAAAAGTGATCAGTATGACGAAAAATAAATAAGTGGATAAAACATTAACTACATGTCAAGATAAAAAGAAGAAACGTATATCATTTACACTTGACAATAACAGTAAATTAATCAGACACACAGATGTACGCACAGACACTGGAGCAAAAACATTGACATTGCGGGATAGAGAAAGCATAGATATCACAAGACAATTTTCTCAAACATGGATATCTCTTGCAGATCGTAAAAAACAGTAAATTATCAGGTGTTATATTTGCATATATAAAAAGCAAAATCAGTAGATATATTTAGCAGGTGGGCGAGGTATCTACCATACGTACTTTTTGTAATTCTTTCCACTATTGACCATTACTCTTATAGCAAAATCTTAGTTTAGATCGTAATATAGATTTCCCGTTTATTCATGAATGCCAAAAATAAATTGAATTTGATGTTTTATATTTTCGTTTGATCGGTATCCACCTTTTCACTTTCAACGTGTCTTCGTCTTTTTTACACAGGAAACTGGCTAAAGCCACACTTGTCCTAATCCCGCTGTTATGCACTAGTAGAATTTAACATTTTCTAAATCTTCTTATCCTTCAATTTTTACTATAAGAATAACCGGTATAGAACCAAATATCCGGATATAATCTGCGTTACATATGTACACAAAGTAAAAATAGATGTCGCTTTGGCTTGTAGACTTTTAGGGAATTATACAACGTTTTCAGTTTCCGCAACTAGTCTATACAAGCTGGTTGTATTTATAGTTTTAGCACATGTGAAGACAGAAATGTAGAGGTTTACAAACGCAACGTTTATGTGTTTATTTGTTTGTCGTAACTATGTTTTGTATTTGCCTTTGAAAAAGACTCATTAAGAGTCGAAAGCGCTTAGGCTAGTTAGTTGCTAGTTTCGTACTGTTCGTCGTCAGTTTATTGCATCTATTTTAATTAATACCTGACAAACGTGAGCCCTTGGTGGATCCAGTACGCTTGAGAGGGTTGTTAGTCGCCATATGATTTGTATTCTTTTATATATATATATATATATATATTATATATATATATATATATATATATATATATATATATATATATATATATATATATATATATATAGGTAACAACTCTGACATGGTTGACATGGTACAAACCGAAAGGATTTGGTAAAAACATCAAACACAATGCATGTGAATGAAACAATTATCCCAGTCTGGACAATATCTCCATGAATATTAATTTAACAAAGAAATGGAGAAAAATAAACAACAACAAATAAACACGTTTAATCTAATAATGAAATGCCTTACACACACGGACACAATTCAAAAGATGCAGCTAGGTTAATGAGCACATAAAAAAAGGCCATTCACCAAATGGTATGGTATCACCATACTGTGAATATGTTATTAAATATAAACAAGAGTATGTTTCATATAACCACATGTTGATATTATACAAAAACGAGTACGGTTCATGTATTTCCTGGCAATCGAAATTTATAATTCAATATCTTTTTGCATAGTTCAAAATTTAGATCTTACAATTCTCAATCCTGCGTCCCTTTGCCACTACACATACAGTTTTGCTGCAACATTTCCCGCTCTATGATATTGCCGGCACTGTGCTGCAACGCTGTCAGCTGGCAGTATTAGCTCCATATCTGTTTCTTCTGCATTATTATATAGTTTATGTGCGAAATTACATTTTTGTATTTGTGGTTGTGGATGCGTGTGCTGTGAGTCCATCGGGTGACTGGGTTTCGTCAACGCGAGTGGATGGCCCTATTCGTTAAAATGAATACCAACATCCGCAAAGTTTGAGAACTACATCTTCACGCTCATGAATAATGTTGTGTTTTGAAAAAACGAAGAACCTGCAGGAAAGATTCCGCACGAACAACAAATTCTCCACAGTAAATAGTTTTGATGCTGGACAACAATGCTCTTCACAGTAAATGAATCAAAGCTGAAGCTGACGAAACCTTCCTTTGTTGTTGCGCAAGTGCTGAACGTATCTAAACTGCACATGTACGAGTTCTGCTATCATAAGATCACACCGCGGTACGGTGAAAACATTCAAATGCTCTACGCGGATACTAGATAGTTGATGCACATTACCGCCAATATTGTCTGCTGGACATGGACAATGCATCGCCGCTAAACGACTTTGACACCAGCAAGTATTTGAAAGATAATCCACTGTTCATCAGCACCAACAAAAATGTCGTTGGGTAATTCTAAGATAAGTGCTTGGACAAGCCCATTGAAAAATACGTGGGAAAAGAAAGAAAATACTCTTTTTCAACAAGGACACGGATCTTCTCTTACAATTCTTGGTAGAAATGAGACGAAACGTTTCCGATATCAAGAAGAAACACAGTCAGTATGGTTTTGTAGTGTCAAGCTCCAAGAATACAATCACCGAAGACTTAAATATTTCTTCCCTCCCCCCACAAAAAAGGTATTTCCTATGACTGTATGCTAGTTATACCAGTAAGAAAGAGTTATTGGTTAAGACTTCTTGCATTTGGACGTGATAAATCTGGACAAGGTCTGCCTGTCAGACATTTATGCTTCACGATGACAATATCAATAGAAGAACTATAATCTACCATGAAAGCCATGGAGTCGAAAAAATAACTAAAGGGACGCAACTGCTGAGAGATTAAGTGGATAAGAAAACCGTTTTACTCGTTAAATACAAATGCATGCTTTGGTTTCGATGTTTCTAAAATTTCAAATACAGCAATATTCATAGGTACAGGAATTGTTGTCGCAACTTAATAGTAATATTTTCTTTAGGTTACATTTGCGAATACGTATTTATTCGGAATTCTCTATGCTAACCAAAGTAGTCTCAACACATTTACCAAGCTGTACTCTTTGTTTATTACAAATAAAGCGAATAGTACGGCGGAGTTTGAGATGTTGTTGGTTGAGATGGAAAACCACCGACGACTCTAGCAAACAGTTGCTAGTATATATCTATCTATAAGCTTACAGCACTGTAGCTCCCTGTCCACGACAAGCAAAGCTTCCGCATAAACTCACGTTTGTTACAATCATAGTCACGTTTGTGAGTGAAAATTCTCTGTGGGGACAAAGTTATAGGGAATTCAAAAGGGGTTTTGAGCTTGGGAGCCGAACAGTGGTGAGACAGCTTCAAACTCCCAGTACTTTACTGCTTGAGGACTCTGTTGTATGAGAATTGAAACTCCGCTTGCCTAGTAAATGAGTTTTCGTGCACATCGTTTCCTTACCTTCGGCCTTGTACCATCCTTATTCCTTTTTGATCGTTTCCTTACTTTCGACCTTATTTCATGTACTTCTTTTCCTTATCTTATTCCATCACGTTTTCTCGTGCACGTAGTTTACTTACCTTCGACCTTGCTACATCCGTTTTGTTGGAGATTAGCGCATGACCGAATTAGTGGTGCATGATGGGAAGTAGGCAATATTATGCCCTTACTAGCTGTTGTTGTTATAAGGTTTAACGCCATTTTCAGCACAAGATAGGCTATACATGGCGGCCAGTATTAATGGTGGAGGAAGAACCCTGGAAAACCCCGGGAAGAACCACCGACCGACAAGAAGCTACTGGCAGGCTTTTTCACTTACCCACGTTAGCCGAGCCTGGACTCGAACTCACGCAGACAGAGTGCCCTTACTAGCACCAATTGTTTGAGTCCGACTTAGAACGGTATAAGTGTGTGTAGGTGTTTGTGCGTCTGTGTGTAGACGTGTGTGCGTGTATGTGTCTGACATATATGATAAAGATAAAAGTTCTTTTTAATAAAACTGAAAAGAATGCAATATAATTTACCTAACGACTTTATCACTTTCAATTACAGGGTTTCATCGTGAGTTTGTTATTCTGCTTTCTCAACGGAGAGGTAAATCTCTTTCTCCCTCCCTCCTTCCGTCTATCACCTCTCAATCTAGATCACATCCAAGTTGAACAAAATTTAATGCATTGTTTCTATCTATCTATCTATCTATCTATATATATATATATATATATATATATATATATATATATATATATATATATATATATATATATATATATATATATATATATATATATATATATATATATATATATATACTCACATACAAATACACACATTGTCTCAATTTCAACATCAATCACAAAATCAAATGCACTAAGTGCTAAAAACACGTTAAAAGCAATACAGAAACACCTACCAACCAATAATAATGATTGGCTAAGATTTTCCACTGCAACCAATAAGATTTTACCTTGTACGGAGACGAAATGTTTACTATACATATCTAAAATTAATTACCTTTCATACACGCTTAAACAACAAACAGTGCATTAACAATGTGCAAAGTTCTAAAGCTTCCTTTCAACAACGAATTATAACGTTTATCGCTGAACTATCTAATTACAGACCAGATGCATATCTGAACTATTTAATTACACACCGGACGTAAATCTGAACTATCTAATTAAAGACCATATGCAATATCTAAGCTATATAGTTACAGATCAGATTCAATATCCGAACTAACTGATTACAGACCATATTTCAATATCTGAACGTTGTAATTAAACCAGATACCACGGTCTGAGCATGAGAGACCGCGGTAAACGTCCATAACCCCTAATGAGTTTTGCTTCGGGATTGATGCTTGGTAACTTTAAGGCAGTGATGTGCAAGATACAATCCGCAATTTGGTTTTTATCAGGTTACATTTTTATCATACTGGATAATTTAAAAATCTATATTCGCCAGCACCCCGGAGGAAGTTGCACGCGTCCATTTTAATGCTTAAATAAAGATATAGTTTTCCCCTTGTGTTACATGCACTTTAATAGGTATTTCGAATGTTTCCAAAGTTTCTGAAAATCTATTTTCAAATTCTAGAAAATACCTGTAAATATCTTTTAAATTCTAGAAACCCCCCCCCTGTAAATATATTTACAATTTTCAAAAGTACCTGTAAATGTATTGCGTCATTTACTACATAAGAAACCTTTAAATGAAATAAGATAGCAAACAATAAAATATACAAACTCAATGCTTTCTATAATTTGACTTTTTTGACATTGGTTCCTTCTCCGCATTGTAAGTATGACATTTGTGTAAAATCTGCCAAGCAAAAAGGCAGCTCTTATGCATAGGACCAATAAACCTAATTTAAACTGGAGTAGGAACCAACAATATAAGTGCCTTGGCGGAGTCAGTGCTGCAATGTCCAAGGCTGTCTTTCTCACAAGTTATTTAGATTGGATCATTTCTGCACTTTCCATTATTTCTGACGCTTGTGTAGATAGTGATATTAATCGTATACTACGGCTGTTCCAAAAGAGAAGCAAATTACCGTTTTTCAAAACTGTACTTGTTCTGAAGAAGAAAACAAAATTGCACTCTGATTTCAATTTAGGTCTTAATATTTTGCAAGAACAAAAGGCTCAGTTAAGTGCAGGGGCACTGCATATGAAGAATAGCATTATTCCGATTCCCAGAGGGAATTCTGTATTACGAATTCATCTAATCAGATTAATTGGCAAGATCTCAACTAAAGCTCTCAGAAGTCATAATATCCGTCAGTGCACCTTATTCATGGCTTTTGAAAACAAAACCATCTGTTTTTCTCGCATCATAAATCTAAATCCATCTCTAAATAAAATTTTATAGGAATTAGCTCTTTAGCAAAAATCACTAACAGCAAAACATCTTTTAGGCTTCTCGAGTGAAATATGATCTTAGTCCAAAATATGGTCAAGTTTTGGGGTCACTCTAAACACATTCCATACGAAGTTATTTTAGGACAAATTTCAAATAACCTTTCCGAAAATTAGAAGTTACATTTTTTAAGATTTCTGAATATACATATTTGACTCCGATCTAACAACGCAATCAAATTACCACCACTTTCAACTTTTACGATCAGAAAGGGCCATTTACCCGCACACTTTTCACACGGACAATGTTGAGCCTGTCATACAATGATTTTATCGTCATTAACTTAAAATGAAAGTAGAGCTTAAAAACAGCTCCAAGAAATGGAGAAACAGGGTATAATCGAGAGTTCATTTTTCGATTTGTAAAGTCCTGATTTTGTGATTGACAAGGACTTTTTATACTGACTCCTGTTTCACTACATCATTCAGAGCATCCTCGGTCTTTTTCCTCAAGCTGAGAAAGAAACATCGAATGTTATTAACCGCCACTGAAAACTATAACCTACGTTTTTTGAACATGTCACAATATGGCGACTGAAGGAGACAACGTCCCAAGCGTAATATTATCGGCTTTTCAGTCATAACATATATAGGACACTCCGCCGGAGACAAACCTCAAATACCATCCGATGTTATTTCTCCACTTGACGGAAATAGCCAGTGATGTTGCAAGTGTGACTATATGCAAAAATGTCAGAGAGAATTAGCTTCGTTCAGTCAGCCAGCTAGAGTTGCTCATCAAGATCTCTACCAAATATGGTATTGATATTTCTTGTAACGCTAAAACAAGGCTTTCCAAAAATTCGAAAATGATAATATTGGCTGCTGACATGAAGCGAATCTTATTTTATTATGACAGTAAGATGACATGACATTTCACGTACACATTTACATTTGCGTTGCTTGATTGAGGCACACCTTTTTAAGTTTACGTTCTTCCAATGTTTCATTATAACGAATAAATGCGAACAACATGTACCAAAAGATGTGAGAAACGGCGAGATATTCACTTCTGTAAAATTGTATCGAAGAGACTCCTGTCGATAACATAGATCAGTGAAGTAATACACTAGAGCCTCGTACACGAAATCACGTTAGAGTCTCGTTGGATGAGATTGCCGAAATAATGTGATTACATACAAAAACGCATGATCCGGCCATGAATGAAAAAGTAGAACTTGTCCGATTGCAGAAGATAAATAAAGAGTTCGTTCAAGTGTCACAAATCATTGAAACCTTCTCTGAGATACTGAGTACTTTTTATTTGATATGGTCAGATTTTTTTAACTTAAATAAAAACAATTTTTAAATTTATTACAGGTCCAAGCTGAAATCAAGAAAAAGTGGCACAGATTCAAACTGCGACGGAGTGGAAATTTCAGTACAAGAAGAGGTACACGTGACACCATGGTTTCGTTTGCATCAATTAAACGTGATTCTGTTGCATCAACCAATGGAAAAGACTACATAAATGGCAATGGGAGAATATTTTCTGAGGATCGATCATTGACACAAATTGATAACAACATCGATTCTAATATAGTCAGTCGAGCAAATGGGCATTCGCAAATCAGTTTAGAAAATATTGACGAAAAAACTGAAGAGATAGGCATGCTTGAAAACTTAGATACATTATGTGATGGAACGAATATTTTAGATGAAGATCTCGTATGAAAACAAAAAAAAAAAGGAAATGAGGTTAAAGAAGCTAAAGATTGTTATCAGCGTTCATAGAAAGTTGTGCAATTATTATCGTTCGTAGCTACTTAAGTACCGAAATTATTTGCAAAATTCCACACAAAATGGCTAACATGATCTGTGGGATTTTACTTCATGGATTTTGTGTCCGAATTAAGGTGTAAGCTTGAATTGTGGAGAGAAACTCTGACAATATTAAGAGGAAAGTTAAGGAATAGTGTTGGTGCTTTAGTTCATGATGAGCAGCGTGATCAAAGACCATATGATACCGTCATTGCTAACTCCATATGTGTACTTCTTACAAATAAATACCGAAAAATAAGAGGGGAAAATAATCCAAGTTACTCTAACTTTAAACTGGTCTAAAAAAAATACTGACAATGTTTGTCTCACTTGCTTCTTTGAGATGAAGCAAAATATGAAAATATCTTTCACCCCACTGATCACACGTTAATTGGTGTTTGGTAATCAGTAAACGTACCAGTCATTATTTCTATCTTTTTACAGTTATGCGGCATGTACAATCGTGTCTCCATTGCTAGAGATCCAGTTGTGTGCATAGCCAAATATGTCGTGTGTTCTTTCAGCTGGAATAGCCAAATACATCGTGTGTTCTACTTCATTATGGAAAGCAAAAGATATCGTGTGTTTTCCTTTAGAATGATAACTAAATATATCGGGTGTTTCCCTTTAAAAGGATAACTAAAGATATTGGGTGTTTCCATTCCGAAGGGAAAATGCGTGACGTAAAAATGAAATTATTGCTCACAAAATGGATTGCTATTTTCAGCAGTAGTAATATTATATCACTATGTATTCAGTCGGGTAAAGGGACCTTCAGGCGTTTTAATTTAGTTGGATGTTTTTCTTCCCTTAAATGAATGCACTTTATTCACCTTTTTTGCGAAAAACCTCAGTGGAAAAGGATTTCATTCGAAACGGAAATGGCATTATTCTGAGGGCACATACTTAAGAATGCCACTATTTTGAGGATACATACCTAAAATGACATTATTCTGATGACACATGCTTAAGAATAATATTGTTGTAAGTGTACATACTTAAGATTATATTATTCTGTTGGAATCTACTTAATAATAACATTATTCTGAAGGTACATACTTCGGATAACATTATTCTGTGGGTACATATTTTAGATGTCATCATTCTGAGGGTATCTACTTAAGAATAACATTGTTCTTGGGGTATGTACTTAAGATGACATTATTCTGAGTGTAAATACTTAAGAATATCATTATTCTGAGTGTAAATACTTAAGAATATCATTATTCTGAAAGCACAGAATTAAGATGACATTATGCTGAGGGTACATACTTGAGATGATATTATTCTGAGTGTAAATACTTAAGAATATCATTATTCTGAAAGCACAGAATCAAGATGACATTATGCTGAGGGTACATACTTGAGAATAAGCTTGTTCGGAGGGTACGTTCTTGAGAATGACCTAATTCTGAGGGTACAGACCTAATAACGAGAGCTTTATAAAAATGTATCAGAGCTAGGTATATGTGGAACATAAGTTGTGTTTCTATAGAATCAAATACTTTGTATGTTAATGTGTTCTTATGTATTTTGTTCATAGTTTTGCTAAAGGTATTGTGAAGCAGTGTATGACGTAAATAATTTTATCAGCGTTCAATATTTTCAGGATATAAATTTAGCAAATAATTTATTTCCCTAGAATTCAAAGTGACAAATGAGAAAGAAAAAAAAGAACTTACGGTTCTGCGAATTAAATCCAAAAATAATCCAAGAATTAAAGACACATTTCCTAGTAATAAAACGTCCTGAATAAAGTTTAGTAAACTCCCAAAGATATCCCAAATTGAAGGCGATGACTTGTCTGCTATAGCCTACGAAGTGCTGACGTGTCAACAGTCTCTTGTTGAATCACAGAAATATTATTCCAGGTTTGAATTCAATATAAATTCCAAATAATGTCTTAATTAATCCAAGAAGTTTATCAAAGCACTTTTGTATTTCCAAAGAAAATAATAACTTGAAGTAAACAATTTAAAGAAAATAAATTTCAGCCCAAACTTGTCACAACATAAAAGAACTTAAAGTGCTTGATGCTAAAGTGCTTGTAAAATCCTCAGTCTTAAGTATAGTCTTTAACTTATCAAAAGCAAAAATGACATTTTTCAGTCCAATGAACCTTTGTTTTCTTGCTCAATATATTTATCAGGGGTTCAGCAGTTATGGAAAAGGTTTAAACAAAATTTCCGATAGTTTCCAAGCATACCCCAAAATCGCTTCATTTGCCTTTTACTGATAAGCACAGAGAATTAAAAGATAGCCTTGACCTTAGTTTCTATCTGTTTAACTTGTCCATTTCTTACGATATGTCCTAGAAAAGTTACACAAACACGGCAAAACTTACTTTTGAATAAATTAATTGTCAAACATGCATCAGTGAGTCTGTCAACAAATTTCCAAATTATTGCTAAATTATCTTTCTAGGTGTCGTTGTAGATGATGACATCATCAATACAAGGTTGGTCAGTCACCAGTGGATTAATAACAACCTTATCTCCAGCTAGGTCATTTGCCTAGTAATAAATGAATGCCCTCAATTAGTAAAGAATACACTGTTCTAACTGTAACGGGTCCTGAGACTAATCCTGATGACAAATTTACACAATGGAACATTAACAAAGCCGCACTATACTCCCTGGATAAGAACACTCTCATTAGAAGAAAACTTCTCAGGAAAAAGAAAGTGTCTGATAATAAAAAAAACTATGAGAAGCTCCTGTATCTCTTAAAATTTTAATTGGGATAGGACTGGCCGAATCATTCATGAATGATATGATAATAACATAGATCACCAGAACATGACCCCTAAGCGGTCGCTGTCAGATCTTCACGTGGGACAGAGTGAAGATCTGATTTTAATCAAATTGACTAAACCATTTCAGACATATGTCGCATAAGTTTTCAATACAGTCATCATATCTTAGAGGAGAATGCTACTTGCCTTCATTCCTTTGTGTTGCTGCAAGAAGGTCATAGGTCAGTTTGCGACTTGCCTCCATTCCTTTGTGTCGCTGCAAGAAGGTCATAGGTCAATTGTACCCAAATTAGTATGAAGGCCATTTTTGAATTTTTGTTTTAGTAGTGTGAGCTGGAAGAGACATGAAATAAGTCAAGAATTTGTGGTCTTATAATTACACTGGTATTTGTTCGGTAAGGCATGAGTCATCAAATGACGCTGTTTGAAATGAGATAATTTATAATAAAAAGAGAGAGAATTTTCAATTTAAGTTTCATTTTCATTTTAAGTTGATCTTTTTTAATTGATGGTGTGTCAGCATTCATTTGCATTTAGTCATAAACAATTTTACACTAGTTAATTTATTTCCTTTAAAATTAGTTAAGATTCTTTATGCTAAGTGTTGTCTGCTGGTAGGCTTTATGCTATCTACATCGGTGTATGACGTAAGTGTTGTGATGTCACAATTGAAATGATGTCAGAGCTACGAATACACCGATGCGTTTAGCATGCACCTAGATATGACTAACTCAAAATCACGTACAATTTCTAAAGGTCAACATTCTTTAACTTTTCTTCATACTATTCTCATCATACGCAAAACGTTCAAAGTTATTTATTTGGGTGTAACTTTCAAATTAAAAACTATAATTTTATATGACGTGGCATTCTAATTAGTGGGTGCTATTGTATGTGAATTGGCCGATCATTTGACACATGACCAGGTTATATTAGGTCTTAAACACCTGCATTAAAATCTCTGGAAGGAAATGCAACTGTTTGAAAAACTGTTTTGCGGGAAAAAAATTTCTTCCGTGTCTCTAAATATTCCTTTCACATTATCTATTGGCTGAAGAACCGCAAAACTGCAAATGTAATCAGTCACGTTTAATCAGATAGCATTGAATGCATTAAACGTAATTTAAGCAAAACATGTTGTAAAGTAGTCAAATATATTAATCGATATTTGCAAGAAACGTCACCAGTATGGTTTGATAGTAATTTGGTTTGGTGTATATTTACAGGACCAGTTCTTATTCGTATTAAGGCAAGGTCTTCAGTCCATACAAAGATGTTATCTAGGTGCTTCATTTAATGTATCTATTGTTTCTAAATATTAAATAAAAACGAAAGAGAATCTTAAGAGTGTAAACAGATATCTTGATTTTTGTATGTTTCGGTTTTCTTCTAGTAAACACTTTACATGAATAGGGGTTGTAGTGATGAGAGGTGGCCGTGAGTGGGGTAGAAAGATGGGGGCTGTGGTGACGACAGGTGGGGGTGAGTGGGGTATGGAGTAAACAGTTGCACCGAAGCCATTCGCACTTAATCGTTAATAAATTTCGTAAGAAAGAAATGTTTCTCCAGAGGAAAAAGTGACCGAAAGTATAGTCAAAGTGTGTATTTTGATATTTAAAATGAAATATGTACAGAGAGAGAGAGAGAGAGAGAGAGAGAGAGAGAGAGAGAGAGAGAGAGAGAGAGAGAGAGAGAGAATTAATTTGCCTACAAAAATCAAATACTTTTAAAAACGTTAATATAGTATTATGTTGTAACTAGAGAAGACTTGCTTTTTTAAAATGAGTTTTTTTTTATAAAAGCACGTGTCAGATGAAGGAAAATGAAATGGCTTATATATTAATTATTATATTGATATAATTGACAATGATTTGAGCGAGGACTACTATAAATTAAATGCTTTTTGCAGTAAATTATATACATCGCACGCAGAAAACAGTTACTATATTAACAGCGTGTGTGATGTACGCTGCTTAGACGTGTCTGCATATGAATTGCATGATTGCAAATTAAAAAGAAACAATGTTTTCCATTTATATGCCATATCGTTTTGTAATACAGATGCTTATTAGAATCATGTTTAGCATAATTTTGATGGTATTTAAATGTTTTATCTATCCATTTAAATTTTTTATCTATCTATTCAAATGTTTTATCTATTTATTTAAATGTTTTATTTATCTATATGTAAAGACAATCGTATATGAAATGGTACCAAATATTTCTTGTATGTTTCAGTCACGTGCCTATGGCATGAGTGGTAGCACAAAATGTTTATGTTGGTCTGTGATATATTTGTAATGATGTAAAAGGTCTAATTTATATTTTGTAGTAAAACAAGTCAATAAATATTATACATCTTCTTTTTTTCTTCTTTATTTAAAAATAATCTCTTTTAGTTCTCCAGGCAGTCGACTTCTGAAGATGTTTATGGCTGTGATACAATTTGCATGAATAGCTAAAAAAAACCCCCTGAAATTATTGATATATCAAACAAGAACTTCAAAGATCGTAAAGAAATTTAATTAATTTTTTAGCTGGTTAGCTGCTGGGATATTAGAAAATAGTTTTTCTCTTCGTCGAGTTTGGTAGATTTCTTTTAATTTGATTGAATTCGATAACTTCAGAAAGTTTATAAAGTTTCTAGACTTTCAATGAAAATAGCACGCCATTACTTTTTGATCATGCATTACAGCCCCATAAATGTATTTATTAATGAATATCCATATAGCTTTGTAGGTTAATAGCAAAATACCTACCTACCTACTTGCCAGTCTATACGCACGCACACACACATACATACATGCACGCATACCTACAATCATAATTATATGGATCGATGGATGTATTCACTATTACGATTCTATAGTTAAATTATGTGTGTTAAAATGAGAATTCTTTCCAAATCTTTTTATTTCATTTTATTTAATTTTATGTCATTAAATTTAATTATTATTGTGATGATGATCATGTCCGCAGGGTCTGATATTTTGTTAGAAAAGTTGTGTTTATTTAGAACGTAAATATGACTTGCATAAGCTCGATTTTTTCATGACCGTTTTGCCGATTCAAGTAAACAATCTGAAATAGATATATAAATGATTGGTTGTGACCACAGTCATTACTAATAATTTGTGACATTGTATAATACGTTGGTGATATTTCGAAATCTCCACTTTTTCTTCATGCGTATATATGAAATGACGTTTTAGTTTGCTTTAAATACTCAGGTAGCTTCGAACTAGTCTAGGGCCATATTTTAAAATCATAGGGAGTCAGATCATGACATCTTGTAGAGTTTGTAATACCTTAAGAAGACGGTATTCGTTTATCTTGGAAAGAGTTGTTCGTTTGTACTTATGAAGAATAACACGTGTTTTGTTATTGAGGATAGTTGTACTTCGTTTACTTACTAAATAATATTTTTTTCTCTGGAGAACTACACAACTGGCTTTGGACAAAGACATTTGCTGAAATTATTTCTAAATCTGAACAGAACAATACAAAGGGTGATTCACAGTGAAAATTCTGAACATTTATGTTTAACCTTCGTCTGAAGTCATCATCCGCCATCTTGGAACGGAATTGAGATTTAGAACTGTTTATTCACAGTAATGATGTGTTTTCACAATTTTAGAACAAATGTTTGGTTCTTCTTCGTAAATCGTAATTCTTGTTTCATATTGTTACCTTTTCACCGCATTTTCTAGCGAAATAAAAAAAATTTGTTAAAATTTGCAAAGTATGTTGTAGTCACTCTTTCCTTTATGTTACTTTAAACGAGCCGATACGTAACATTACTTTTAATTTAATTCGATATAAAATCAATACGTACATTATTACTGGTGTAAACTGTTGCTTAGATTAGCGTCATTTAAGAAATTAAACTTCATTTAATCCTGTCAGTCACAGAGAGAGAGAGAGAGAGAGAGAGAGAGAGAGAGAGAGAGAGAGAGAGAGAGAGAGAGAGAGAGAGAGAGAGAGAGAGAGAGAGAATTTTTTTGATTAGTTGTAGCTTAAATTAATGCAATGGTCCACTAAAGTTGAAAAAGATTATTAAATGTCCGCTTCGTCACTCCCTAAAATTTTTTAAAATTATTTATATTTAATTAGTTTAGCTGATAGATTAAATATGGCATGCTAGTATTTGATAACGTTTCATCTATTATTGTACCTGCTCCTTTGTCGCGTACCAAATTATTTGACAAAATCAGAATAGTATACGAGCGGGCATTTAGATCAAGCACCCAATCAAAATTAACAGTCCCGTTATTCTTTCAAAGGACCATAACTTAGAAAATTTAATCAAAACGGAACGATAATCATCTTTGCTGTGTAAAATCAGCGTACAAAGCTGAAACTTTCGTCGCTATTACGATCAAGAGGCAGTTGTAGAATCCATATAAACCGTATGGTTTCAAAGCGACATAAGAAGTAGTATTGCTTAGTCTAGTGTAATGTAGTTTAGTCTAGTATACTGTAGTCTAGTCTAGCGTAGTCTAGTCGAGTGTAGTGTAATGTAGTGTAGTGTAGTTTAGTCTCGTTTAGTCTAATCTAGTGTAGTCTAGTGTAGTTAGAGTTATTGTTTTATTTGAGCTTTTAATAATCATGATTTAATTGATGCGACAAAAAAAAAACCTTTACATTAGGCAATAACAGTTGTCTCCCTTTCCTAGTATGATGCAAGCCGTACTAATTTTTGGTACCGTCATTGAAATTCTTTAAGAACAAAAAAAAAACAAAACAAAAGCAACAGCCAAAAAGTTAATAGTCACAAAAGATGTTCGGAAATGAGACAAATCAGTCGAAGTACACCAAAAAAACATAAAATCAGGCGAACAGATGATCGGCAAAATGACGCACTGGAAGGACATCAAATGAGGAATATATGTGCTTTTAAAGACTAAAGTTTTGCATCATTGCCTGATTGTTTAGGCAGTTGATGTTGATATCAATGGTGATAGAAATGATGACAATGAAACTTTCCAGGATAATTTAATTGATTGATGCTGTTCTGATTGCTAGTTATTCTTAATTGATATAAAATATAAAGACATATTAATTGTCTTAATTAATATCAAATATAACAAACATGTTAACTGTCTTAATTTATACTGTTATGTGTCTATGGTCTTAAAGAAGGTCATAAAAAAGAGTGAAAGACAACACGCTTTGTAAAATGCAAAAAATATAATTTGCTTCCCTAGAATACATAGTAAAATGAAAAAAATAACTTATGGTATTGCGAGTTAAATTCCAAAATAATACAGGAATTAGATGAGACACAAGTCCTGGTAATTTAAAGTCCTGGATAAAACTCAGTGTGAATCCAGAAGAAATAAAAAATGAAGACAGTGACATGTCTGTTATAGCTTATAGAATGTTGATGCGTCAACAGTCTTTTGTTAAATCACAATAATATATTTCCAGGTTTGAATACAGTATAAATTCCAGTGAATGTCTCTATCCAAGAATTTTATCAGAGCACTTTTGCATTTCCAGGAAAAATAATCGCCTGAATTCAATAATGGGAAGAAAAAGATTCCAGCCCAAATTTTAAAAAAAATACTTTACACAAAATACAACTTGGTTCTACGAAAACTTAAAGCACGTATGACCAAAGTCCTCACAATTGCAAGATTATATAGTTCTCTACTTGACCTCAGGTCATCATTAGCATTTTATAAAAAGAAAAACATTACCTAGTGGAAAATAACCTTTTAGAATGATCCTGATGTTTACAAAACAATAAAGTGAATTATGCGTAATTACCTTAGAAAATTAAAAAAATTTGACCTAAATAAACATATTTACTTCTTCTATAAATAATAATAATATTGTTCCTAATGAATAAAATAAAAATAAAAAAGTCAAATTGGGTAAAGCAGAAATGAACTCAGTATTGAACAAGGTCAAGTCCGACATACGATGTTACATTACTATAAAATATTATAAAATAAATAAAATAACACTAACAAAGCAAATTGAATATGAATAACAAAATAAATATAAAATTCATATTAATTGTCTTAATTGATACAAAATATAAAAAACATATTTTCTTAATTTATATAAATGTAAAAATCATATTAATTACATTAATTGATACAAAATATATAAATATATTGTTTAACATGATATAAAATATAACAATAATATTAATTGTATCAATTCATCTAAAATATAAAAATATGCTACTTTACTCAATTGATATAAAATATTACAATAATACAGTCTGTTGAAAAGTTATTAATAATTTCAATGAGATGACGTATTTGATCTTTTTTGCCGAGATGACAAAGTTCTAGATATTCCTGTATGCAACTGACAGTTTCTTCATCTGTGTAGCATAGTACATATATCTCTCTCTCTCTCTCTCTCTCTCTCTCTCTCTCTCTCTCTCTCTCTCTCTCTCTCTCTCTCTCTCTCTCTCTCTCTCTCTCTCTCTCTCTCTCTCTCTCTCTCTCTCATATCATATTCTTTTTTTTGGAAGGGTGCTCTCTCTGTTTGATCTTTGCAGACCATTTAGAGAGGCCCTCCTGCCCTAAATGTAGTGTTTGTGCTATTCATATATATATATATATATATATATATATATATATATATATATATATATATATATATATATATATATATATATATATATATATATATATATATATATATATATATATATATATATATATATATATATATATATATATATATATATTCAAGCAATTTATGTAAAAAAAATATATTTAAATCGGACTCTTTTCTATCTTTCCTTATTTTATTTTTTCCAGACATGTTAGTCAATGGTTTCGTCTGCTTGGAGAGGGTATACACTTTCTGCTTTGGATTTTTCATCTAGTAGCTTTTTCCTCCTTTTGGCTCTTCTTTGCTCTCTCTCTCTCTCTCTCTCTCTCTTTCTCTCTCTCTCTCTCTCTCTCTCTCTCTCTCTCTCTCTCTCTCTCTCTCTCTCTCTCTCTCTCTCTCTCTCTCTCTCTCTCTCTCTCTCTCTCTCTCTCTTTTTGCGATCCTATTGTCGCCAGTGTCAATGCCTGTTTATTGATCTCTTGTATATTTTGTTGCTGTGTTGGATTGTCTCCTGTTATTTTTGTTCTTTCAACTCTTCTTGGAGGTGCTTGTGGTCGTTGCATTTGTTGTTACTGTTGTTTCTCTGATGCATTAGTTTTGTTAGCTTGAAAAGGTTGTTGTTGCTCTGGCTGTTTGGGTTGTTGGTGTTGTTTCTTATTCTTTCCACTTTGTTGTTGCTCTTGTTGTACAGCCTTTATTGCACTTGGGTTTATTGTTATTGTGTTAGTTGCTTTTTCAGAGTTCCCTTGTACTTTTACTCTCTCGTTTATCTGTTGTTGTTGTTGTTGTTGTTGTTGTTGTAGTTGTTGATTTCCCTGGGTTTCCAAACATTTATGCGGAGTGTGTCCAGTCAGACCATACCTATTGCACTTTTTATCATAGATACAGCCCTTTTACCATGTTTTTGTCAAAAATCCACATAGGTAGAAAGCTCTTTTCATCTCTTTTAGTTTAGTTCCTTCTATTTCAAAAATTCTGTCTCCATTATAGATTGTAGTCATGGGAATGGTATTTAATCTGGATGTTATGACTTTAATTTTAAATTTTTCTTCAAATCGTTCTACTGTCTCTTGCAGAGGCATTTCCAGAGGGATGTCGCTCAGGTGTAGCTCTCCGGTTTGCTTCTTTACTTTCTTTAATATTGGGGTAGGCTCTTTGACTATCTCTCCATACTGGACTGTTATTTCTTGATCTTAATATGTATCCTTTGAATCCATCTCTGTTATTGAGTAAGTTCTAGTTATGTATTCTGGGTTTAGGACCTTCATTGCTACCATAACATCTGTTATCCTTGGTATCTATTCTCTCGGTACATTCGACATGTCTAGGAATTGTGTGTCTTCTTGATATGAGCATTCAAGTAAGGATTCTCCATTTTCCATTATTCTTCTTATCTTGAAGTAATTTTCCAAGTCTAATAACCACTTTATTAGATTTGCACAGTGCCATTTTTCCTCGTGCAGCTTGCTCTTGTGTGTAAGACTCATTTATTTCTGTAAAAAGAAGAAGCTGTCTTTGTTATTTTATATGTTATAGTTCTTTTATGTTTTAGTTTTCATATCATATTCAAGTCATTTTCACTGCATGTAATCCAACGAAGGAAGTTAACGCATGTTACCTCCGCTCTTCCTTAATTTCTTTTGTTTTTTAGATCTACCCGGCTTTATTACATACCGTAAATCAATAGTGACCATACCAAGAGATATCCGTGACCTTATTACGTACCGTAAATCAATAGTGACCATACCAAGAGATATCCGTGACCTTATTACATACCGTAAATCAATAGTGACCATACCAAGAGATATCCGTGACCTTATTACGTACCGTAAATCAATAGTGACCATACCAAGAGATATCCGTGACCTTATTACGTACCGTAAATCAATAGTGACCATACCAAGAGATATCCGTGACCTTATTACGTACCGTAAATCAATAGTGACCATACCAAGAGATATCCGTGACCTTATTACGTACCGTAAATCAACAGTGACCATACCAAGAGATATCCGTGACCTTATTACGTACCGTAAATCAATAGTGACCATACCAAGAGATATCCGTGACCTTATTACGTACCGTAAATCAATAGTGACACTAACTTATTTGATATCCACTCATGACCAAATATCTTCTCATTCCCCAACTATCACGTATATCAGATGAAGTGCTTATATATTTTAGCCTTTTCAATTACATGCATGAATAAATGAACTTAAAAACTCTTTAAATGTTGCTATACATCTGTATAACAAGGTTAACAATGTGATATATATATATATATATATATATATATATATATATATATATATATATATATATATATCGTATATCAGATGAAGTGCTTATATATTTTAGCCTTTTCAATTACATGCATGAATAAATGAACTTAAAAACTCTTTAAATGTTGCTATATATCTGTATAACAAGGTTAACAATGTGATATATATATATATATATATATATATATATATATATATATATATATATATATACATATATACATATATATGTATATATATATGTATATATATATGTGTATATATATATGTGTATATATATATATACATATATACATATATATACACATATATATACATATATACACATATATACACATATATATATATATATATATATATTTGCAACAGTATCTACAGTTTCAATCAATTTATTAAACTTCCAAACACCATAAAACTCAGCAATAAATCTATCAGCATAACACAAATATTGCTGCTAATGACTTTATTCGGGAATTATCTATACACCAAAATTCTTTCTATCTATACAAGGACATAACGACCACATTTTGCGGACACATGTCTGTCCTCGGACAATATGTTATTAATAGAATGATACCAAAGTAACTACAAGTCAACGAAAATACCACTCCAGAAATTATGGAAAATAAAAGGGTAACTAAAGATACCATTGTAATTTCTACTATGGTCTTTTCATTAAACTACGTCACCATTGGTTTCAAAGAACTGTGTGGTACGTAGAACCTTTAACTATTTTTTCGAAAATTATTGAGCTCGAAAAATATTCATTCGGAATCTTTCATTAGTTCCTAGTTTTGTTTTTTGTTCTTGTTGTAGTTTGTTTGCATGTCTTTTTAATCCTTCTTGTTTTCGCTTAATTATTATTTTGTTTTCTTAATTTCGATTCTTGTACTGGCATGTCACTATTCAGTGATCCACATTTACCCCCAAAAGCATATCTGACTTTGATATTGGGTGTATGAACACGACTTTTACGGTTGCAAAGTTTCAAGAACAAGGACGTGATTTTAAATCGAATCTTTTAATAGACGGTTAGTTATCACGACAAAGCCCCTTACATATACGTATCGTTAATCTGCTTCGTGATATATACCACGAAATACATTATAGTGATTACTTACGGTACAGGAGAGCCTTAATCTATTGTCAGTATTTGGTAAGTTGTGTATTCTAAAGACAATAATAGAGTGCTTGATCAATCGATCGATCTATCGATCGATCCAGAGAGAGAGAGAGAGAGAGAGAGAGAGAGAGAGAGAGAGAGAGAGAGAGAGAGAGAGAGAGAGAGAGAGAGAGAGGGGGGGGGCAGGCACAACAAATCGGTAAAAGTAAAAATCCATTTATGTGCTTACATTTTTTATTCCTAATAAATAATTATTTTAACACACAAGACGGGCTAAAAATGAAGCTCAATACTCAACTCTAGAGAGTAAAATGGATTTAGTATTATGATAATTACGATTCTATTAAAAATGCCTTCAGAAAGTTAATTAAAGAGGACTGAATGTTTTTAATACTGCCTTAAAAATCCAACACACACATGCACACAGGTACACACACGTACACATACACGTACACATACAAACAAACAGTTGTGTTCTTTAAATAGCTTTGCTTAATTATTACACTGTAAATTAACTTTTGATTGACCCTTTCGCTTTGTCTCCCCGTAAATAAATTATACATACATACATACATACATACATACATACATACATACATACATACATACATACATACATACATACATACATACATACATACATACATACATACATAGTTTGGGCAGATTGAGTAATTCATGTGACATTTACAAATGTTCTGGATGTACATACCAGTAAATCCTAAAAAAGTAAAATGCATCACTATCACATTTTGTTCAATCGGATTCCAGTCGAAATCAGCATATAATAATTATGCTAATGGTTTGGCTGAAATTTTTTATTCAGCTATCAAATTACAGGGTATCATATTTCTGAACCAATCCAAGATGCATACCTTTGCTAATAATAGCTGTTTTGTACATGAAATGTACCGCTTTATCTGATAATCTATTAAAAATAAATGGATCCGGAATTATAAAGGTCACCAAATGATAACGGCCGCCTTTCTGGATTGCAGCCACTTTTCCACAATGTTCTTATAGTTTCTGTTACGGTAATGCCCGAAAAGTTGCAAATGCTGATTTTGCTAAAAATGAAACATAATTTTAAAGAAAGACGAAAAAAAAAACAATTAAGAATGAAGTTAATTTATAAAATATCTGTGAAATCTGGGTACACGTATGTTTGAACGGAAAAATTCTGGTAATGCATAAGTAAACCTGCTAATGGTGATTTTCTTGTAACACCATATATGTTAATCGAATTGACAAAGTTTGTCGAATGAAATAAATGATTGTTGCTTGTGGTGGTGGTTCTGGTGGCCTTCCTTCGTTTTCTTTACTGGCATATTTTCGTCATCTATTTTATTTCAATGATGTAGTCTTTTAAGGAGTAAACGTGCCACACAACTAAAACATTTGCCAAAAATGATAATTCATCTTTGGATTTTCTAACTTAATAAAATGTCGTTTACACATGCGAGGAAATTTGGTCATTTGTAATACGGTCATTTGTGAAACAGCCTTTGGTAAATATGGGGAGTGAAAATGTCTGAAATTTGTAAGTAATTAAAACAGTAATTAATTACAACAGAAGTAATTAAAACAATAAATAATTAAAAGTGTAAGTAATTATAACAGTAAGCTGTAAAATCAGATCGTCTCTTCTTGCTCACAATGTTCAGTTTTAATAAAACTAAGTCTAAACCACTAAGCATCACTTTTTTAAGCGAATACCAATCGTAAATGACGAAATCCAATCAAAAAGTTTAAAGGATCATTATAAATTTTCTTAAATAAAATGAATGTCACATCGACAGATACTTTACCGAATTCAATGGGACAACTTCTAAAAATATTATTAAGAACGTAAGATTAATACTGACGAATTCACATAAAGTTTTGTTAGAATAAAATTAAAAAAGCTAAATATTCAGATTAATTTTATTCCAGGGAGAATGTACTGCGATCACCCTCTAGTCAAATTCAAGGACTAGAGTTACAATAAAACAGACTTATTGCAGGAAATCAAACTTCGACTCAAATTCTCTTCCAGTGGAAACCTCAAAAACCTTGACTCGAAGTTCGGATTCCCCAGCGGTGATATCTATCCTTGATTCCACAACGTCAGGCCAACCGCCCTCTGGTGGTGACCGAATTATCTCCCCTATTTGTTTCGTTTCCTCGTCTGTACAGTAGATTGGGTCCTCTAAAGTGGAGGAAAATACTTTAGTTGATAAAGCCTTTTGCTTCTCGTTGTCATTCACTACATTAGTACATCTATAAAAAATAACAGTCGATCCACTCCTGACAGACTGATTTATTTGAATGATTTTCTCAAAAAGTAGATGACACCTTTTCTCTCCTCCCGCAAAAATCAGAAGTTTCTCTGGATGCTCTCCTTCAATGAAAGGAATGTTGTAACTAACCCCATAGGTATACCGCGAGATCCTTTCCGAAATTATATGGGGCTTGTAGCCCAGCAGCACGGCGCCTTTTAAAATCGCCATTTCACCATCCTTCGGAATCACAATTTTGACGTCGGGAAAGTTGGTCTTCAAGTTGTCCTGAAACAGTAAGCTTCCTGAAAAACCACCGACAACTAATATCGTGTCAACCGGTGATACGGCCTGCGTACTGAAGACTCTTTGTACACACTGAATTATACCACGAATAGTGTCTTCGAAAAATTCCTTCATTTTTGCGTGGTCTATTTTCAGCTTGTCACTTGAATATGATGCTACTTTAGAGAACTTGGATTGTGAAATAAGCGTATTGATTTCACAACCTTTCACCTCAAGTACTACCTCTCCCAGGGTGGACGGCAGTCTGATCGAAAACCTCTCTTGAGAAGATGATATTGTCTTTTTCTTGATTCTGAAATTTCGAATGAGTTCCAAATAGTCGTTATTGTGCTGTATCAAGAACCGAGTGAAAACATCCCTACCGAAGAGCAAGGTCATAAAGTGTTTGAATTTCTTGTCCACGTTGATACCTCCGAGGGCATCCCCGGTGGCACGATGAATCTCGCGTAACGAGTTGTCCTCCAACACTTCGTGGGCAGAGATGTCGGTTGTGCCTCCTGAAAATTGAGAGAAACGAGATCAATTAGTTGTTTTGCATACTGGTCATCTACCTACACCCTTCGGAGTTTTATTATATAGTGATAACCAATACGTTTGACTGTCGGACTGCTCCACCGGAATTTCCCAGGGGACTCATAAGACCTAAAAATTTTCAGTGAATTTCCAAGGGGTGAGAATTAGGCCACCATTCCAACACTGATCTGATTGAAGTATTCGGGCAACTGTTACAATTTTATATTACAAGTGGGTATTTGTCATTGAAATTTGTAATATTTTACAATATAAATTGTTATGCCCCCCTCTCTCTCACATACACACACACGCATGCACGCACACACACACACGCACGCACGCCCATACACACACACACACCATGATCACCAACCATCACATACACACTGACAAAATGCTTTGGATGTGGACGTGAGGGTTACCTTGTGAAGTGAACAGATCAAAACTAACCATATCTGGAGCAAAGTATTTACAGTAACTGACCAATACAGTAGAACTTATGATTTCAAAATGGTATATTCCCATGCAAGTTTGATTTCACAATGGTATATTCTCATACAAGTTTGATTTCACACTTTTCAACCCACCCGTCACTTCATTGACTGCGAAAACTTGGCACATTTTTAGCGTTTGGGAATATTAAAAAATGTAATTTATTTGTTTTTTTTTATATCGGATATGGAGTGAATATCCCACGCATTTCAATCCCACACGTTCACAATTCTAGACTTAAGTTATTCTTACTCTGGCGCTTAATTAAAATTCTTTAAAACTTTAATATTGAGTTAAATTCTCCTGAGATCAGAAATCTCTTAATATGTTTATAAAATATCGACTTCAAAGTTTTGCTCACCTCCAATGTCCAATAACACGTATTTCCGACCAGGTTGGAAATAGTTTTGTAGGTTCATTCCGGGGTCTTCTTTGCACCAGATCGAGGCTGCTTCCGGTTCCAATGCCAAGATAAGATCCTCATTGAGTATACCAGCCTACAGAAAAAATGAGAATTTTTTTAGATAATTGAACACACGTCATGATGTGTAAGAACTAAATAAGTCAAGATTCGTTTGCTTGTAAAGAGAATAATTTCTGCACATATGTAAATGCCTTCCTGGCTAAATTAAAACGCCGTCATAAAATACAAGGATCACACCTTTTATATAAAGTTTATTTATTGGCTTTTCTTAATAATCATGTTATATACCTTTGTATTTAGTACTTAACATTGTCCAAAATCAAGTTCACTGTGAACCTGATCAGGGGCATTAATTTTGTAAACATATACAAATGAGTTAGAGTGTGCCTCTAGGGTATGGATTTGTATAGTCAGATCATAATTCATGTACATGTAAACATGTTTACCTGATTTTGAGTTAAAAGATCGTCCTGATTCTAACCTCAGATTCTTCTAGACTGGAAAATTCCAATAACTGGAAGAGCATTTTCAGAAATTGTTAATTGCAGCCTATGTGTTCAGTTTTTAATTTGGGATGATTTTTTTTACTCAATTTATTATTCACTGGAATTGTATAAAGTGTTCATTAATATTATTCTTCGCTTGGAACATTAATTTTAATTATAGTGAATTCAGGCAAAAACATTTTATTTTATTATTGTTATACTTCAAAGACTTTTAGTACATCGCCACACTCCAGACCACTTGCATATTAGCACGTTCGAGACTATCAACCAGATCAATATTTGAACTTATTTCGAATACCTATGGAATTCAATTAAAACTTAATATATTAATACTTGTGTTAGAACTTTTATGAATATTTACGATTTAATTCACTTTTCACTTGTATAAATAGGAAATAAATTATTTATTCAATGTTACAAAACCGTTATTCTTTAAACTATAGAGTCATTTCACCTTGAATGTTGGTTAGAATACCAGTACATATTTGAAACTGATAGTATTTTTTCCCGCGTGTCCTGTGAAAGTTTGATATAGCAAAAGGTATATGATCTCGGTTCTTTCATTTTACATAATAAAAAATAAATAAATAAATAAATAAATAAATAAATAAATAAATAAATAAATAAATAAATAAATAAATAAATAAATAAATTGAATATAGATTAGACTAAACCTTCTTTTCTCAGAAATGAAAAACAGCACTGAATCGGCACGTCTAATTCCTATATTTAAATACACACATACTTAAACAATTAAACCCAAATACTCAACCAGTTTAACTGTAACATTCAAAATCATTCAAAGAACTCTTCTGGGGAAACTTTGCTTTTATGTTAATTCTTATAAGATGGAGTCAACGTGAACTATTGGTTAGACACACACACATACATGTGTGTCACTTAATTTAACAAATATATATGATATGTATGGAGAATTATGAAAAAGATTAATAGAGAATAAAATATTTACCCATCGACAATAACAAAAAAAAGAAATCGATGACGCAATATAAATCTGAAATAGACAAGAGCCCTTTTGAAGTTGGACAGATCATAAAAAACAGACCTGCCAAACCTGACGAGTTTGTTTCAGTAAGTCAGTTTATGTTTTCCGTAAGTTTGCCCAGTTTTCAGTAAAGTATTTAAAAAATCATAATTGCTCGAAAACGTAATAAAAGTTCCGTATTTGAAACATTCAACGAAATTAACAATATGTGCAACTGAAAAGTTTGTCAAGTACGCGTAGACTTTATTTACCACTAATACAGTTGCACAAAATCAAGTTCCAAACCTTATGCAGCTCCGTTCTTATCTGTTTCCATTTCACATGACTACGGCAATCATATCTCCCGCCATAAGTCATACTCAAACTGGCATGTGATGTTCAATAAACGTAGCAGTGTCTCTTCCATCTTTTATTCACAAGAATCAAATTATTCCTTTTTATTGTTTGGTGTGATTGTTATCACTTTTCAAGAGGCTTATTTTCTCTTTCATATTAAAACGATTCGTCTCTTGCTGGACGCCATTTTAAAAAAAAAATTCTTTAATCAATAGTTTGATCATGCAGACACTTCGCATGAACACATATATGCAGTTTAAAGCGTCTGGGATGCTGCTGTAAAGTTAGTCTGGTTCCCTGACAAATTTCACTATTTATAATATGAAACACAGATCTAAATAAAAAAACGGATGAACAAATTTCCGGATTTTTCGGCACTGATCATTTATCCGTAGTTTTTGCTTTTATGCCGTAAATCCGTATTTTCAGTGTAATTTTCGTAAATCTTACGTCAAAATCGTAAGGGTTGGCAGGTCAGAAAAAATATACACACAGAAAATTATAGAAGGAAAATAAATGAGATTGTAAAATGTCGGAGACAACAACTAATGCAAATAGATGTAAGCAGACGGAATCAGGCACACTGACGGACAGAACAATCACAAAGAAAGAAAGAGAGAAAGAAACTCAAAAAGAAAGACGAACAAAACACATGAACAGAAGAGGAACAACATTGAAAACAATGATCTATATATAATATAAAATAACCAGAAGCTTAAGTTGGACTGATATGGATCACCTAGGTTACATAGCTTAACAGTTGACAACTGTTCGATGCAGGCATCTGTTAAATTGTAAAAAAAAATAATCCTAAGATATTTATCTCCAACTCTTTGTATCGGTTCAATTTTCCTATTCAGTACAGTTAGAATACATTCTTTACAATGACAAAATCTCATTTATATGTGTAGGTCTCTGCAACTCACAATTCAATTTAATTAAAATCGTGATATAAAGCTATTTACCAAGTTTAATCAAAATTTAATATAAAAAAGACAGTATCACTAGAACACGCTCAGCTAAACCGATGCAAGGCCACGTCATTACTGCGGGCTGATCTCACTTGTCTATAACCACAATGATCTGAGCTTATTTACCAAGTTTTGGTAAAATCCAATCTAAATTTGGTCTCCAGACTGATAACAAGATCAGCCAATAGTTCGGTTTAGTTTGGTGTTTTATTGTACATCAACGATTTTAACGTTATGTTGTGCCGAAGCAAGCATATTAAATTTTACCCTGCTCGTGTAAGCCAACACATACCTTATTATTAAGCCAGTCAGAAATTAAAACGGACACAATATTAGTATAAAGAATATACACAGAGCATGCTTATAATCAAACTCATCTAACGGCTTGACTATTAAACATAATACTATTAAACAGCTTTGGTCAACTCTGACCATAGTGTCGTTAGAATGCTTACAAGTTCAGCCGATAACATGAAGCATCGCCTCATTAATACTTGTGAATCTCGTTCTTTATCGCACATGACCGAGATCATCGAGAGATAAGTCCATATTCCACATTCGATCCAAATCGGATCATAAATATTGATTCCAGAATAGAAACTAGCAGGATCACATCATTACTAGCTCGGATCTCGCTTATTATCAAACTAATCTCAGATCTTGGTTGTATAGGCCCGTATACAAAGTTTCATCAAACTTAGACTAGAAATATGGTCCAACGCAGTGATTACAATCTCAGTCAATCAGATAAACTAATCATGACATTACAATGCATGGTTATCGCATCTTATTGACATAATTCGATATCTTCACGATATCAACTGTTATTCCAAATTTGATTGAAAAACACCCATACCAGAAAGAGAGCATCCAGAGTTTTAAAAAGACCAGCAAAGGTCAGAAACAAAATGATTAATTACCCCATTAATATGAGCAAATCTTAATAATGATTGAAATCCTATGACATCTTGATAAAATAAACTTTTATTTCGATTGTGATTAAAACTGAACTAGAAGAAAAACCTATATAGTAGTCACGTGCAATTGGATGTTCGCGGATCTTGCTCGTTAGTTAGTCCGAGATCTTGATGAGATAATTGTATATATCAGGTTGGATCAAATTCGGTTAGATAATATGGCTTATAGGCAGGTACAAGTATTTGCGGACGGACGGACAATAGATGGAGTGTCGTAAAAAAAAGTTCGGTTGGCTTTAAAGCCAGACAAGCTAAACAAATGTTAAAACTTTTGTTCTTACATTTGTTTAACTTTCTTGGCAGTAAGGTAAAAAGATGGCATGAGAAAGAGGGACATACAAAATTGTCAGACAGGCAGACAGCAGAGGACCCTGATGAGAACGAAATTAACTGTTTCGCAATTTTGACATACAGGAAAGAAAGAAAGATGGGTGCAAAGACAAAATGATGGAGGAACGGGTGAACAGAAAGTAGTGTACCCTGTTGGCAGCCTCTCTCATTAACTGTTTGGCGGAGTCAGACCATATTGCTGGAACGGTTACCACCCAGAGTATGTCCTTCATGTTGACAGTAATTCCCTTAACTTGCATGGCTTCTTCCAGCTGGTCCTTAAGGTACCTTATGGACTCGGCAAACACGTGAATGGCGGGCATAGTCTTTCCCAGAAACTCTTCTATCAAGCTGTTCCTATTCAAGTTCTGTGAGAAATAAATCAAACGAAATTTGCTTCTCATTAGCAACCTTGAATGTATGTTGATTGCTGCCATTCGGATTACTTCAGCTACTTACAAAACAAGGCATGGTCGAGATTTTTCGAATGATAAAACGTTTTTCATTCGTAAGCTCTCGGTCACTCCTGCGATTATTCCAATCGCAAAATAGCGAAAGGTGATCCGAATAATTCGGGGTTTCTATTTTGTGGAGAAATTTCCTGCAATAAAATTTTGATTTTTTTTCTTAGTAAATGCATCATCTTTTTCTACCTAAATGTGTTTTATAATTTGAATGGTTTTTTAGTATGCAGGTTTACTGATGGACAGTAAACTGCTTAATAGCCAGATAATCACGCGGCAATCTTAAAAAGAAGCTATAGCAATAAGTTTTATTAAGCATGTTAACAGGTCACACAAAGAAGCTATAGAAACAAGTTTTATGAAGCATGTCAACAGGCCACACAAAGAAGCTATAGAAACGAGTTTTATGAAGCATGTCAACAGGCCACATAAAGAAGCTATAGAAACGAGTTTTATGAAGCATGTCAACAGGCCACACAAACAAGCTATAGAAACGAGTTTTATGAAGCATGTCAACAGGCCACACAAAGAAGCTATAGAAAAGAGTTGTATGAAGCATGTCAACAGGCCACACAAAGAAGCTATAGAAACGAGTTTTATGAAGCATGTCAACAGGCCACACAAAGAAGCTATAGAAACGAGTTTTATGAAGCATGTCAACAGGCCACAAAAGGAAGCTATAGAAACGAGTTTTATGAAGCACGTCAACAGGCCACACAAAGAATCTATAGAAACGAGTTTTATGAAGCATGTCAACAGGCCACACAAAGAAGCTATAGAAACGAGTTTTATGAAGCATGTCAACAGGCCACACAAAGAAGCTATAGAAACGAGTTTTATGAAGCATGTCAACAGGCCACACAAAGAAGCTATAGAAACGAGTTTTATGAAGCATGTCAACAGGTCACACAAAAAAGCTATAGCAACAAGTTTTATGAAGCATGTCAACAGGCCACACAATGTTCCAATAAACTTTCCGACTGCAATGTTGCTTTTCATTCTGTAAGTTGACATTGATGCCAAGTACGCCATAATATTACTATCCAGATGACCGTTACAATGACCGTTATAATTGATCGAATGTCTATGAATCGAGTGACAGGCTATCACACACTATTAGATAAAGTAATGAAACCATAAGTCTCGTCATAATGGATATCGCTGAGAGTTTTATTGAGTATGAAAGTGATGCTTTAAAAATATTTCCATGTTTGAATTGGGTCTGTCGTATAAAACCATAGAACAATATTGCTTTCTTAGATTTAAACTCCAGAGTCATGAACATTGCCCAAAGTACACGTTTTATTTGTGGTGAATTATTCCAGTAATACAACGTTCAGTGCATATATAATTCAATTCTTAGTGAACAACTTGCTGCACAAATTCAAACTTCTGCATATAAAGTCAAAGTTTGAGAGACGCTTTAAAAACGCTTAAATAACTACAGATGATTGCTGTCACTTGTGATATTTCCATATTATTGTTCTGCCATGGTAGTTATGGCATACATTTAAATGTCAACAAAAGACTTAAATAGTTTTAGTGACAAAAGGAATTCCTCTGAGATATTAAAAACAAAAGAAAGAAATAAAGATAATTTTATAAGTTTTGTTCGATATAAATATGTACACACCTTTGTGGAGTAAAGCTTCATTTTAAACTCGTGAAAGTAGTACCATGCTTTCTTCTCGGTTTCATTCAACGTGAAGAATTCATCCTCAGCCTCGAAGCCAAAAGAGTGGAAGGTTCCATCGGGACGGAAGAGAACTGTGGTTGGGGCCTTGGCAAAGATGCTGTAGGCTTCAGTTGAGGTCGCATACCATTCGTTCTGGTAGATCCGCATGGGATCGCTCTTTAAGGAGAAGGCGTAGCCGGTATAAGTGGTCCCGAAGTCAATGGCGGCGACAACTAGTTTGTTCTTTTCATATGCCATGATTCATCGTGACAGTTTCGACACAAGCTCTGCAAGTATCCTTCAACCTGTACAATTTTATTAAAAAAAGTGATGCAGCCAAGATTGTCATTCAAACATAATTTTATTTTTTTTTTAAAAAATAACTTCAACACAACATATATCATGGTATTCAATAGCTTTTACCTGGAACACAACACATACCATAATATTCAGAAAGTTGGATCATCACATATCATGGTATTCAACACATTTTACCAGGAACCTAACACAAATTCCAGCATTCAGTGCGTTGGATCAAAAATGCAACATATACCATATTATTAAGTAGGTTGGATTAAGAATACAACACATATTAGAAAGTTGGATGAAAAATGCAACACGTATCAAAATATTCAGCAGATTGGATCAAGAATATCAAACATATATGGTATTAAATAGGTTGGATTAAGAATAAAACATGTCACAGTATTCAGTAGGTTGGATCAAGAATACAGCTCGTACCATATTATTCAGTAGGTAGGATAAAGAGTAAAATATATAGTATTCAGTATGTTGGGTCAAGAATACAACACATATCATGATATTTAGTAAGTAGGATCAAGAATAAAACTTATATCATAGTATTCAGAAGGTTGGATCAAGAATAAAACATAGTAGGTAGGTACAAAAATGAAACGCATGATATAGTACTGAATAGGTTGGTTCAGGAATACAACGCATAATATAGTACTGAATAGGTTAGATCAGGAATACAACGCATAATATAGTACTGAATAGGTTGGATCAGGAATACAACGCATAATATAGTACTGAATAGGTTGGATCAGGAACACAGCGTATATTATAGTACTGAATATGTTGGATCAGGAAGACAATGCATATCATGGTATGTTTTATCAGCAACACAACGCATATCCTGATATTTATTAGGTCTTATCGGAGACAAGGGGCTTAAAAATTCGGATCAAAATTTGCTCTGTTTTGTTACTATGTCAGAGTTTCCAAAACTGTCCAAAATGTATTTTAAAAATTGTAATAGTGAAGAGGCTTGACCGAGGAATGGGAATTATCTAATTAGAGTGTTAAATATTATAAATTACAGCTCTGGACACGTAGGGGGAATTTTCACTGGAGGATTGTCGGGCATTTAGGTTGCATGTTCAAACCGGCATAACTTACAATATGTTGCATGTAATTCATAATAAAAGAAGACGATCACAGAAATAAGAAATTTTAAACTTAAATATGCACGTGCCCGCGATATGACATATGATTTTATACATGTACGCTATGTACTTGTTCGATTTGTTATGCTTTTTGAACTCGTGTTCAGTATTATGGCCAGTCAAAACTACATAGTACGTTTATTTTTGGCACATTATAATTACGGTGTTTGCTTTCAACTCTCAACTACCTAACTTTGTCCCGATAAACAAAACTTCGAGAACAATTAAATTTTAACTTACCTTTCAGAGGCAGTATCAAAATAAGTGTGAGCGATAATGGCAATTTACATCTCTTTTCAGTCAAGAAAATTTAAATCACCAGGTGAAAATCTAGTATTTATGTTTATCACATGAATGGGCCACATGATAATCAACTGTTTACTCCTCGGTCAATATTCTGTTGTCTAATTTCTCAGTCTTCGTTTCTGTTTATTTATGCACTATTTTTGACTTTGCCATTTTTTTTTTGGATAAAAAAAACGAACCATGTGATAATCTTCACCTATCTTGAGTGATTTTTATACTTTATCGTAATAATTTTACCAAACAAAACCCTGGGCTACCCACCCACCATCCCCCACCATTGAACGCGAAATAAGTGAACGATTTTCTAAGAGTGTGTCATTTGCAACAGTACGTTAATTCAAATTATGACCTGGAACTCTTAAAATAAAGAAGTTTACCGGGATGGTTGAAAGGACGTTCCCCCACATTCTAATGTATCGCCTATTTGTTTACGCACCCAAACAACTACCACTAAGAAATAATACATATATAAACGTCCAAATATACTTAACTGGAGGATAAAGGAGGGAAAAAAACAATCAAGTTAGTTTGTAATTAATAAATCAATTACCATGTTTTATACTTGATTCAAGCCTACAAACCTTGACAGCTAATATTAGACCGTTCTAACCTTCACATCATATAATCTTTCCTAAAAAGTTTAATAGTTCGGTCTTCATGGCGTTAAATAAATCGGCATATCTCACTAACACGTTGTCTATATGTTATAATAGCTGAGATCTTGTCTACACTGTATATGTCTATTTACACGCTGTAACTAGTAGAGACATTTGATCAAAGGCCGGCTTTTGAAATCTAGGTCTACCAACAAACAATCAGATTCTATATCATGTACGTGAGGCCTGTTAAATACCTATAACATACATTGTAACAGTACCAGAATGGGACAGGAGATTATATAATGGTCGGCAAGTACGATAAAGTATTGTATTTTGCTGTGTAACTTCTAAAACAAAACCTTTACAACCGTGGAAGTAGTACCGGGGGGGGGGGGGGGAGAGAGAGAGAGAGAGAGAGAGAGAGAGAGAGAGAGAGAGAGAGAGAGAGAGAGAGAGAGAGAGAGAGAGCATTCTTGGCACTACTTACGCATGAAAAAAACTGTGACTCCTTTATTCACGAATCTTCTTACTTCCTCTTAAATCCAAATTGACCAAATATATGGCAATGAACAAAAAAGATCGAACTAACCGTTTGAAAGCTTTAAATGGTGTGTTCATAGTAAAATGAACATGAAGGAATCTCTTTCCGTAAAAATTCAAATTTCACTTGACAATTCTTTTTCCTTTGAATTTTGTACCCGATCATTGATTGAGGTTCTTCCTGTAAATATTGTCCTCGTGATTTCCGTTAGTTACACCTGAATAGTCTGGTTGTTAGATTACTTCCTTCTACGGATCGAATACACTGAACAACAAATGCAATGCGTGTCTCTGAATCCTTAAGCAATCTTCGTACGGCAATACAAAGCGGGGTGGGTGCAGAGCCGTTATAAGAAGTTTGGGGATCCTAGGCACAAATACTAAACTGCTAACACAACCGACACCGAAATTTTGTGGTGTCATAGGCCTTGCGTGTCTATGTATTAAAACGGCACTGGGTGGGGGATAGTTTTAACTGTACCTGACACACAATATTGGCTGTGTAATGCATATGAAAGGCCTGTTGCGAGAACACAATGAGGCAGCTGTCTCTGGTTGGCCTATTCGGTTGTCGAACTTGCGACTCGGATCACGTGTCAGATGCTCTACCAGTGGAGCTTCAGCCTCTCAAGGTTTTATTTTTAAGATCAGGCAGACAGACAAAGAGACAGACAAACATGAATGCAAATATACTTAAATTCTAGCTGTTTGTAATAATATAAAAATTCAAAGATAACATACAGATATATTTGACGGACAGTCAAAAAGACGGATGCAGGTAGTTATTATGGATGAATACGTTGTTAGAACAACGACAACGACGACGAAAGTGACAAAATTATCATCATCAACAACAATAACAGCACAAACGGATAAGTTATACACGTCCTACAGTTCTCATTTATATTCATTATCTGTATTTTATTTTTCACATCTCAAGATATATATGTTTTGACAAGTTGTGAAATCTGTGGTTTTGCATTGATTAGAATAAATTTTATGTATAAAATGGACACGTCAGGCTTTCTAATTCACAAATGAAGTTGTATAAAAGTCTTTGGAAATTTGAGGTAAACTTAGGACTTCAATCGGAATCTCGCCAGGATTTTGACACCACCGTTCGGTCAAGCGGAGACCTCTGAATTTCAACAGTATGTTACCATATTCATACGTCAGATCTCTAGAACATGGCCTGATACTTTTGTCGGTCAGATCTCCGTGCCTAATATTTTTGTCAGTCAGATCTTTAGAACATGGTCTGATATTTTTCTCAGTCAGATCTCTCGAACATGGCCTGATTTTTTTTTGTCGGTTTGATCTCTAGAACATGGCCTGATATTTTTGTCGGTCTGATCTCTAGTACATAGCCTGATATTTTTGTCGGTCAAATCTCTAATAAAGCATGGCCTGATATTTTTGTCGGTCAAATCTCTAATAAAGCATGGCCTGATATTTTTGTTGGTAAGATCTCTAGAACATGGCCTGATATTTTTGTTGGTCAGATCTCTAGAACATGGCATGCCATTTTTGAAGGTCAAATCTCTAAAGCATGGCCTGATATTTTTGTTGGTCAGATCTCTAGAACATGGACTGATATTTTTGTTTTGTCATATCTCTAGAACATGGCCTGATATTTTTGTTGGTCAGATCTCTAGGACATGGCCTGATATTTTTGTTGGTCAGATCTCTAGAACATGGCCTGATATTTTTGTTTTGTCAGATCTCTAGAACATGGCCTGATAATTTTGTTGGTCAGATCTCTAGAACATGGCCTGATATTTTTGTCGGTTAGATCTCTAAAGCATGGCCTGATATTTTTCTCAGTCAGATCTCTAGAATATGGCCTGATTTTTTGTCGGTTTTATTTCTAGAACATGGTCTGATACTTTTGTTGGTCAGATCTCTAGAACATGGACTGATATTTTTGTTTGTCAGATCTCTAGAACATGGCCTGATAATTTTGTTGGTCAGATCTCTAGGACATGTCCTGATAGTTTTGTTGGTCAGATCTCTAGGACATGTCCTGATATTTTTGTCGGTTAGATCTCTAAAGCATGGCCTGATATTTTTTCTCAGTCAGATCTCTAGAACATGGCCTGATATTTTTCTCAGTCAGATCTCTAGAATATAGCCTGACTTTTTTGTCGGTTTGATCTCTAGAACATGGCCTGATATTTTTGTTGGTCAGATCTCTAGAACATGGCCTGATATTTTTGTTGGTCAGATCTCTAGGACATGTCCTGATATTTTTGTCTGTTAAATCTCTAAAGCATGGCCTGATATTTTTGTTGGTCAGATCTTTAGGACATGTCCTGATATTTTTGTCTGTTAGGTCTCTAAAGCATGGCCTGATATTTTTGTCAGTCAGATCTCTAGAACATGGCCTGATATTTTTGTCGGTAAAATCTCTAAAGCATGGCTTGATATTTTTATCAGTCATATCTCTATAACATCGCCTAATTTTTTTGTTGGTTTGATCTCTAGAACATGACCTGATATTTTTGTCGGTCTGATCTCTAGTACATGGCCTGAATTTTTTGTCGGTCAGATCTCTAAAGCATGCCTTGATAGTTATGTCAGTGATATCTATAGAACATCACCTGGGTTTTTTTGTCGGTTTGATCTCTAGAACATGGCCTGATATTTTTGTTTGTCAGATTTCTAGTACATGGCCTGTTTTTTTTGTCGGTCTGATCTCTATTACATGGCCTGATAGTTTTGCTAGTCAAATCTGTAGAATATGGCCTGATATTTTTGTTTGTCAGATCTCTAGAACATGGCATGATATTTTTTCCGTCAGAACTGCTCGTAAAAGTGTTGAGACCTGATTTTAATCAGAGTGGAGTGATTTAGAAGTGCAATATAAAACAAACAAAAAACGAAACCCCAGAAAGATAGATTGATTGTGATAACCGTATGAAGTTAATTAACAGCTATATGCAAAATAATTAGTGGTGACGACAGACTGCTCAGTGTAGAAAACAGTGACATATCCTCAAAAATCAATACCGTAGAGGACTTTTGTACTTATAAAGATTGGCATACATATCTGAATTTATCAGACGCTGGGTCTCAAACACATGCTTTTATTGACCGAGTCAAATTCTCCGACTCATATGAGTATTGTTACGAATTTATGGTCTGAAACAAAGTAACTAAAAAGAACGAAAACCATCAAGTCTTATATAATTCAACAAATAATTTATTTCCCAGGAATACAAAGTGAGAATTTAAAAAGAACTTACAGTATTGTGTACTAAATACCAAAATGGCCTGGAATGTGTAGATGTGCTAACAGTCTTCTGATGTATCACAATAATCTAATCCAAAACGTTCTTGTCTGAAGACACAATAATTCCATATTGATGTTATTGTCCAAGAATATCAATGAACACTTCTTAATTTCATTGACTAATAATTTCAATAAATGAATCCACACAAAACAAATCTAAAGGGAGATTCTGTTTGAGGTGTTTAGGCAAGACTGAGTAACTCTAAGATAACCAAGATCGTATGACTTATTCTGAAAATACTTTGACAACGAATAGGAAATTTCCATTCTGGAAGTTTCAAACGTCAGAATCAAGACTGTCTTTAACTCAAATCGAAGTTAACGTTTATTCTATTAATAATGATCTTAGTATTTAAAATAAGATCTTAGAGAAATATTAGCTATGTATTATGTTGTTTATAAAATGAATCTCACTGGTTGCGAAAACCATTAATCAATAAGAAAAGCAATAAAAATACAAATAAATGCATATAACAATATTGTATCAGAGGCCAAGACAGATTCTCAAACAAATATATGCACTGTATCAGAGATGTTGTTAACTTCTCAAACAACAGAGAGAGAGAGAGAGAGAGAGAGAGAGAGAGAGAGAGAGAGAGAGAGAGAGAGAGAGAGAGAGAGAGAGAACCATTAAATTTAAACTCCTGAAATACGAAAAACTTATTTCGTTCGAACAGTTCCTAATTTCTTTTCGTTGACCAGAATCAGCACCAACTGCAAACTTCTAGCCTACGATATAAGGGAAGCAACACTTTTCTGTGTTTAATTAAACAAGTTGACAGAGCGTGATACATTCTAGAATTACTTCCCCTATAATGTGAAATGGATGTGGACCCATTTGGAAGCAGTGAAATAAAAAAGGCACTAAATGTTTTGAGATACATCTATTGGCTAGTAAATTCATATTTTTCAATAATGCATTTGAATAAAACTTCAGTCTCTGCAAACTATTCACTTTATTTGGACATCTTTATTTAAATTGCTCCTGGCAAACTAGCATATGAAAATCTGGGAGAACACCTGTTTGTCAAGACTTCATAAATAACAAATACTTCTTCGCTCCAGTTATAAGTATAACATTTTTAAATGTTTTTTTTGCCAACGAAATTCTAATTTTATCACCAACTTTAAATGTGTGTCTGCGGTTCATGTTTTCATTAGCTGGTATTGGATTTGCAATCGCTACATTTGGTGACATTTTAATGGTTCGATGACATTTTAATGGTTCGGTGCTTCGTGTTATTGTATTCGTCAACAATCTTCTGTAAATTGTCAATATATTTATTCTTTTTTTTTGGTGTCAAATATTTGTAGATTTCTTCGTTTAGTATGCGATTAAATCGCTTGACAACAACACCTTTTCCCTCATTTCTAATAACATATTTTTGTTGTTATTTTGCTCTAAAAACTGTTCGAACTTTTTGTTATTAAAAGCTCTGCTCCTTGATCAGTCCAGATTCTGTTTGGTTTTCTTTCTGTAGTTGTTATTATTTGTTTTAACGCATCAGGCATTAATGTCCCTGTTTTATCCAACACTGGTATGCTAAATACGTATTTACTAAATATATCGACAACATTAAAAAGATATCTTTTAATATCGTTAAACAGAGCTATCACCAAAATTCTATCGACGGCATTTGCGACAACTTTACGTCGCGGAAACTTTTTCTTTAGGTCTATGTAGCTCTACAGCAAGATTATCACATAAGTCTCCACCGAGACCTAATTTATATTTTGCTAAAATAAAACCCTAGACCAGTCTTCGGTCAACACGTTCTCGTATATTTCACGAACTTTGTCTAACATTACTTTATCACAGCTGTGTTTATTTTATTCGCTGGCAGGAAATTTAATATCTTTGTAGCAAATATCATGTCCTATTGCAATTGAACCACCTTGATTGTGAGGCTCTTGAACTGGCAGAGGATTGACATTTTCGTCCTGTTCGTTATCAAGGGGATTATGTTGTCAAGTATATTTATGACCTGGCAATGTCCAACCACCCATTGATTTCGGCAGTTTGCCTATCAATTATGTGTATTTATATATGTTCCAATCATTTCGGTTATTGCGTTTCTGGCAATATGTAACAATTTTATTTCGCTCGAAGCATAAATCTCTATCGCAGTCGCAGTGGCAGTCGCAGTCGCAGTCGCAGTCGCAGTCACAGTCGTATGTCATCATTTATTTAATCGTCTACTAACATGATTTCCGGACAGCCCGCTCCAGACAACTTTGTTTTTGGTAAAAACATACCTTTTCTTTTTCCACAGATTGCACAAATATCTTTCAGCTCTATTCTATTATTCTTCGTATTTCTGTTGTTTTGTTGTTGTTTTTTGTTTCTATTTTATGTTTTAGTTTTACACTTAAGACAATATGTTAACATTTTATATCAGTGAGCTTAAACAAAATTAATTGCAAGCTTTATGTAGCTTTACAAAAATTAAATGCGATCCCATCATTAGCATGAGAGAGTTGTTTGTCAAATTGCAAAATAAACTTTAAAAATAATCTGGATTTCGGGTCATCTGTTTAATGAACATAATGCAGTAATATCCACAAGCGGAAGTTCCAACTGGTTGTATTTGTTTAGACGAATAATTTACTATTTTGTTTTTACTCGTATATTTGTTACTGCGTCACTTAGTGGAATTCCGAACGAGTCAAAATAATTGTTATCAAAAACAACTACCCAATGTGTACCAGATCTATCTGTAAAATCTTGTATATTTAAAACACACTAGAGACGCTAACGTCATAAGCTCATCTTTGGAATAAACTCCGTGGAAAGTTTTTACTTTTATTGTTTTGGCAAATATATCAAAGTTGCTTAACGCGGGCGACTTTATCTCCTTGTTACTGGCAGCATTAGTCCTCGTCCTCGTCCTAACAGGACGGGCAATAGGCTTCCCGCCAATCTTGCTAAAAATGGGGGTATTTGAAGAAATCCACCTTTTGTTATCGTTTCTTTTCTTTTCGTCGTTGTCTTTTTTCGCACCGTTTTCCGTTTAGGCATTATTTTTAATCATTAGACAAAAAGTTGCTATCAATAATCATGCGAAATATTAAACTAAAATTAAATGAAAATTTTCTTTATGCCACTGCCGCGAATATACCACTACCTTTAACTGCATTTTCTGTTGCGCCAGATACTGCTCCAAACGCTGCTGCTAGTCCTAATGTACCTAACACTGGCAAATTGTTAGGTAGTAATGTTTTGGCTATTACAGATAGTGCTGGACCGAAGAAAACGACATGTTTTGACATCGCAGTTATTTGTGCAGCACTTAAATTTAAAACAAACGTTTTTTTGAGATCGTACTTATTTATTTGTTTTCTTTCTTGTTTGGTTAACAACAATTTTGTTAGCATAGCCGTTTCAGCATTGGGGCTCGCCTTTAATGAAACCTGCCTCTGTTTTGCAACAGCCGTTGCTAAAAACTTTTAAACTTAGTCATCAGTTAAATATATTTCTTTTACAATATATTTTGTCATCTTATATTAAAGTTACAGGTTAAACTTGACATTCTTCGAACTTTGAGTAAAGAGTAAATCACTCTAAACTTGTATTGATATTTTACCTCCGACAGAGTCAATTGTAACAATTCTATCCCTTTTCACTAATACATTTACATAAAATGGTGCAGCTGGAAGTGCTCCTAGTGTCCAAGTAATTTAAATCTCACCTGTCCTGTCAACATCTCGCTCGCTATGTTTACTAACATCAAAATAAAATATTGGATAAAGTGTACGAAATACCTCTAATGATATCTGAAATCCATCTCAAGCATCTTGATATTTTTGCATTGAGTCAAGTAAATACATATACTGTCTAGTAATGTTTTTATTCTCATCATCTGGAAAATTACATTTTAAAACTCGTTCTGAATAATGCTTTGAATTTATTCTAGCATATATTAGTTTAATATTAACGCTATCAAATATTCCATAATTTTGTTCTTGATTGACACGTCGAGCTTGTCTTTGAAATACAACAAATATTTGACGCTGTAGTTGTTTATTTGATGTTGTAACTCGCCACGTGTAGTCTGTTTTATAGATGTTTAATAATAAAAAAAAATCTTCGCCAGCCTCATCCGAAGTTTGTCATTATAATTGTTAAGTAACTAGTACTTATGTTTTTGTGGATTAATTGTGTAAATATAAATCTCCGAGAAGTAAATTCATAAGCAAATTTATTTTTGTTCCTGACCCAGATCTTCCAACTTTAAGATAATGACTATCCGGAAGCTCATTGTTATGTTTATATTTCACCAAACGCTCTGTATCAAAATTTAATATAGACGATTTTGCCATTATTGTTATATAATTGTATGTTATATAATTTTGTCAATAGTAAATAAATAATGATCTTTTATTCAAAATTTGAAAATCAGTAGGAGATTCATCTTCTTCTCAGCAAGGTGATTTATCTAAATATTCAACTCTTGATCAGCTCTCAGCTCAAAAAAGGAATTATTAATCTATTAAATATCGCAAGTGTTGATCAAAATGAAGTTTTTTTCAAGATAAAGAAGGACGATTAAAAACTATTAATATGATGTGAAAATTATTTTCGTATCAACCAATCTTGCTTAATGCTGTGGCAATACTCGATAAGTGAAGTGTTATGGTTAAATTGAAATAAAATATGGTAACTATTAGTTCATGAAAAACTATCGATTGTGGTTAGTTGTTGTACCTTCTGTTAATGACATATTGAAAGAAGTTTAAATGTCATCGTCATCCTGACAACATTGATGCAATATTCATTAACCGTTTTTGTTTTCAACAACTCGCATACAGCTTGTTGTCTTTAAAATTTTAACTGTTTTGTTTTTCTTTTTTCATTTTTGTTATTGGATGCAGTTGAAATCAGCTTGGAGTTTTGAATGCTAGTTCTTTTGGGTTTTTTATCTGTGACAATAGATATCACACTTTAAAGACATTTTATACTTTGTGGTCACGTCTTAAAGTTTATTATAACGTTACTTACATATAATGTTTTTCGATGTGCTATATACTTCCCACTGGAATTTCACATATAAGGAATGTTTCAGTTCTTTTAATTCGAACCGCCTGGTTCTTTTTTTTCTCCAACATTAGTCACATACTAGAATCTCTTCATCCTTCAAAAATTGGATACTTTTGTGCTTCTTGATTCTGCTGTTTATATAATAGGTCAATTTACAACATTGACGTTAACGTTTGGTATATTATCTCTCAAGGAGAGATGTGTTTTTCTTACAGCATTTATTTAATGATATAATACTTTATACTGATTTTCAATCTATCACACCATTTCCATTTCACCAGTATGTACTTTTAACACATCTTTGTTTTGACCTTCAATATATCTTCAACTTTGTATATGTCATCTTGTTTTTGTCGCATATAGATTACTCTAGTCCATAAAACATATCCCCTGCATCTCCATCCATTTAAATGCACCCGTATTTCGAAAGTAGATATAATAAAGTTGTGATTGTGCTTGTTGCCATTATTGTCCTTCTTACATGCGTTCAAATCAGCTATATCGGCTTACCGCTGGGCATATAGGTGTGCTATAATATATAATGTACTGTATCGAAATTATTTACTTCACTCTTTGAATTTAAAGTATTATATTTCCTTTTATCATTTAAATTGTTTTCCACGGTTGATCAATGTTTGTTAAAGAAACTGGACTTTAGGGATATAGGAAAACTGTCTAAAATACCAGCCTTTAGTCAAACTCTCAAAGTTTCGAACGCGAGTCGTTGAGGACGAAATACACGTCAGCAGGATATCAATATATCAACATGTCAACAATTCAGCCACATACTTTATTTTAAACACTTTGCAACATTTCTTAAACCCATAACTAATGTCTTTGCATGATTTCAGATTTATCCATTTTTTTCTTTCATTCCGGTTGCTGATTCTAAAACAATGTTTTTATATCTTGAATCATGAGCTGTTTAAAATTCGACTTTGGTGTTCAAGATTCTACTTTATTGTTTAAAATTTTACTTTGATGTTTAAAATTTTACTTTGATGTTTAAAATTCTACTTGGGTGTTTAAAATTTTACATAGTGTTTAAAATTATACTTTGGTGTTTAAAATTCTACTTCGGTGTTTAAAATTATACTTTGGTGTTCTACTTTATTGTTTAAAATTTTACTTTGATGTTTAAAATTCTACTTTGGTGTTTAAAATTTTACTTAGTGTTTAAAATTATACTTTGGTGTTTAAAATTCTACTTTGATGCTTAAAATTCTATTTGGAGTTTAAAATTTGGTGTGTAAAATTCTACTTTATTGTTTAAAATTTTACTTTGATGTTTAAAATTTTACTTTTGTGTTTAAAATTTTACTTGGTGTTTAAAATTTTACTTTGGTGTCTAAAATTCTTCTTTGGTGTTTAAAATTAGACTTTGGTGTGTATAGTTTCTATTTCCATTTTATATGAATTATGGCAATTATACCTTGTAAAATTAGCAAGATCGTAAAGTTTGACATGTTATTTAGCGAAATAAAAATTGTGTAAATTTATTCATATCAAATATGCAATTTATCATGGTATTAATTAGTTCAATGCAATCTGTAAATCTGCATCAGTTTGAAACATTTTCTTTGAAATCTTAACATTTTATTCTCTTGAATACTATTTTGTGACAGTTTGGCTAAACTTTCATCCCCCCAATATTTGTTAGCATATAAACACAATCATACTCCTATTAATGCTTTAATGTTGAATTTGTAAAATGTGTATATCATATCTCTGAAAGTTTTGAATTTAAATTTAAATTTAATGCAATGTAGTTTTGTGTCATTATTTGTGACAAGTAATCAAATTGAATTTGATTCGAATTGTTTTCTCAGAAACACCACAGAGTCGACCTTCGTTGTTGTCATATTGGTAACAAATATTGCTGGATGTAGTGCCCTTTAACATTGATTTTCAGTGTTATTGTACTTTATACAAGATGTTAAACTTATAGCAAGAACAACACAAGTGTACGGTCTTTCAACCAACATCTATGAAAATTCTCTCCCTCTCTCTCTCTCTCTCTCTCTCTCTCTCTCTCTCTCTCTCTCTCTCTCTCTCTCTCTCTCTCTCTCTCTCTCTCTCACACACACACACACACACACACACACACACACATACTTATTATACTTAATCCATTCAGCTTCGAATACCTGAATCTTCTCAATACCGAAATTTTGTTTTGGTACTAAATTTATCATTTTTTTAATGTCATAATTTATTACTCAATATACTTAATCCATTCAACTTCCAATACCGCATCAAATTTCCATCCCAACTTTCAATTTTACGCTTAAAAAACAACACAAAACGAAGACTCGATTAAAACTTGGAAAAGAGTGTTCCAGTGGCCTAATGGTTAGAGCGTCCGCCTGGGATTCGAGACTTGGCCGAGTCATACCGAAGACGTACAAAAATGGTACTAACAGCTGCCTCGCATGGCGCTCAGCATTGAGAGGTTAGTGTTAGGACTGGTTGGCCTAGTGTCAGGATAATGTCTCCATGGGACATGATGCTACATGTCTGCGGTATGATGCCCCAGTGGTAGACGTCACTATAAACTGCCACACTGTAGATATCGTAGCAACATGATTGAAAAAAAATGTTAAAGCTACGTTAAAATCCACATCACACACACACACACACCATGTACTTGCAAATCTAATATTTTTTATAGCATATTTCATTAGTTACATTAATGTCATAAATTTACATCACCATATCTACGAAGTGATATATATATATATATATATATATATATATATATATATATATATCTATATATATATATATATATATATATATATATATATATATATATATATATATATATATATATATACGTACATATTTTACAATAATTAATTATATTTAATTTCACACGTAGAATACGGTCTGGTACATTATTATTCGGGATAATTCGTCGCACGCTTTGCTTCCATTTACACCTATTGGCGAGGTAAAGTTGATAATGCTAGAAAGGTCCCTGCGAGAATGTCACGACGAGGTTTAGCAGAGGGTTAAATTAGGATCAATGCATTGATACGCACCGCTAAAACCTATGCCTTACGCAAAGATGAGTCATTTTTCATCGAGAAAAACTGCGTCAAATCATATCTAATGTATTCCGCTTAAAAAAAAAAAAGACCCACTCCCAAACAAAAGATGAAATAAAAGAAGAAATCTAAGCTTATTGTGCAAGTGGAAGCAAGGCGTTCACTACATTTAGGACGTAAATGTTTACCCAAGGTATTATTTATATATTGGTTTCTGTTTGTTTTGTACATGCGGGTATGTTGCAAGCTGTTTTATTACAGGACACTTGAGAGTACTCTATCAGTTTTGTTTTGGAATCCTGTTCCTTTCGTGGTGTCTTTGTTTGATTTCTTTAAGTAGCAGAAAATATTCTTTTTGGACATCCTTTCTTAGATGTATACAAAATGCGTAGTTTACTGTCTAAATATCGTACCCGTCAGCCCCCGCCCTCCCCCTCCCCTCTTATTTGGATCAGAGCATTGGCTGCTAAACGTTTTTTTTTTTCTTCCGCGGCCCTAAAAATAATTGTTCTCAGCCTCACGACCCGGTTTTAACATTTTATCAAACTTTGCCACCCTGAACACTGATCCTGGAGGCCCCTAAGCGACATTCCAGAACGCCCTCACGACCCTGATTTGGTCGCGACCACGGGGTTGGGAACCAATATAATACAGTATCCAACAGATGGGAGTGTTAAACAACCGGAACCAATCCTTTCAATTTGTTTTCGCTGAATGGGAACGGTTGAGCAGAGATGAATCTAGAGAGCAATGTGAAAAGGACACTGTACCCGACAACGGAAGCGGTGTAGGTGGATCAAGGTTCTTATTTATTGGATTCACCATATAAGAGTACTTCCTTTCTAGCGGCTGGTTTTCCATTTCTGTTATGTCATAAGGAATTTTTTTTTTATGAAGAACAGTGTACACATCCATAAGTCATGTTTTCATTTGTTGCAGACATTGGCCTGATAATCGAGATCGTCGCTGAAGAAATGCACAAAGCCAAAACATCATTTGCATAGAGATCACACGGTTTAATAGAGCTCAGGTGGTTGCATGGAGATCACACGGTTGCAAGATCACACGATTGCATGGAATAATTTTTTTTAAAAAAAAAATAGTCATTTGCATATATACTTTTAAACTAATAGAAATTGCTGTTTGGTGAATCCGTTTTATTTTCTTGTCTTTGATAAAAAAAAAGTGTGAAGGAAAAACATTCCCTACTTGAAATTTTATGTTGCCAAAGCATCTTTGAATGTGTGCCTAATAATTAAAATGAATTTATTTATGGCAAATCGGCCTCTTATATATAAAAAAGATTGGTACTAGGATTTATGGTGGCGCTCTACAGTCTCGTATTTTGTATTTAATTTTAAAGAAAAAGAATTTCCACGGGTTTCTTCACAGGTTTTACTGGCTGTGTACAAAAGACCTTGTGTGTGTGTGTGTGTGTGTGTGTGTGTGTGTGTGTGTGTGCGTACAATTTCTACAAGTGCAATACCCAACGAAATGTCGGTCACATTACATCAAAGCAACATCGATGATGCCAGCATTCTCTCCACTGCGCATGTTTTAAATGCAAACAACTTCACTTTATATACGTCACTCCCTCAAAAGTACATAATAACTAGTGAGCGCCCCCCATATTAAATTCGGTCTCTTCTATCAACAAAATAAAAATTGGTGCTAGGAATTAATGTTAAAATAGGCTTCTTATATCAACTCAACCAAGATTTGTGATAGAAATGAATATTAAAATCGGCTTTTATATGAAAAATAAAAAGATTGCTACCAGGAATTGTATATTAAAATAGGCCTCTTATATCAACAAAATCAAGAAGGGTACTATGAATTATATTAGAATCGGCCTTTTATCAACTTAAAATAAAACAAAACAAAACAAGCCTGTTATTAGGAATTATATTAAAATCATCCTCTTAGATCAAATGAAGAAACCAAAATGGGTACCAGGAATTATATTAAAATCGCCCTCTTAAATTAACAAAAACAATGTCGGTTATCTGTTTAGAATTTTTTTTTTACAAAGGACAGTTTAAAAAAAAAAAAAAAAAAAAAAAACAACAACAACAACATCTTCTGTCTGACGCTGCTTCAGTCTCTCTAACCCTTTCTTCATTCTGAAATCATCATACATTGGATGGAGAAGGAAGTAAAAGTGGTACTACGGCACATTCAAAGTTTTCTTGCGGTTACGACCAGAACTCGCACGAAGCCAAACTGAAGTCATCATCCACTGGAAAAAGTCTTGCGAGAAATGCAGCAGCAGCAGCAGTAGTAGTAGTAGTAGTAGTAGTAGTAGTAGTAGTAGTAGTAGTAGTAGTCATGCTATTAGTCATAGAATATGCTGGCGGCAGGCTCATCTCAATAAATCGGCTTCGTGTTATTAGCAATATGTATTGTACTGGAATTCTTCCGTATTGGTAAATCGTAGGAATGCTGGTGCGCATATTTATTATAACGACGTCATGAGTCAGCTGTCTTCTGTTTGGAAGAGAGACGACACACCCTAACGTAATAGTCTCACATGCATTCTGTTTGATATAACTTTTCAGTTATATGTTTTAAAATATAAAATCAGATACTATATATAAAGGTGCATTGACACATAACTTGAAGCTTACCCGACAAGATCTGGACAAGCGTGGTGTCGTCGACTATCGTTCCAAGTATGTTTTTCAGTCCAGGCTTCAAGGTGTATGTCAAGGCATCGTAGGTCATTACAAGAATTATGGATACATTTACACGGAAGAGACGAGGGTGCCTGAAATGAGTCTTCCTGTTAGGACCACTTGTAAAGAGAAGTTTGAGAAGAACTGTGAAGAGGTTTAGTACGTGTTACATACTGTGGTACATGTTATCCTTATTAAGTCTCTAAGATATAGGCAGACAAGGTGCCATTAATTTAAGTTTTACAAATTTGTTATGAATGAAACAGCTCAATTTAGATCACAATGTATAGTCTGTGTTTAAATCGCTTATAATTCATGATGAGCCCCCCCCCCATCAATCTTACCATACTTTCAACAGAAGCTCGTTAGACAATTTGAATATTTATCAGGTACGTCATCCGATGCAAGCAACTGGTTCTGCTAGATTTTTTATTTACGTACTATATACATGCAAAGGTGGTAAGACAAATAATTACCTGTCAGTTCATTTTTGTCAAATTTGTATACAATTGTAAACGTGAAAGAAGATTAAAAGAACGTTTCGTGTGGTTCAAATATACGTTTCATGCGATATTTGATTGACGTCCTCTTTGGTACTGATTTTATTTTTGCTTGCTTAAATAAAAGTGAACTCTCTGGTTGGACTTTCTTTCTTAAATTTATACAGAAAGTGTTAATATTATAATAGAATGGAGAACCAGACACGAATGTTGTAAATAGAATTGGGCGTGCAATAATATTGGATTGACATCTACAGATAGGGCATAATTTCTCCATGGACATTCTTTTTCATTTTATTATAATAAAGAAGTTAGAGATAGCCAGCAATTGCAGTGACTTTGTCAGTGTTCGCCAGATGCTCTTCATTGTTTGTAGCACAGTTTTCAAGTCAATTTAATCATTAGCAACTTTGAGGTGAATCCAATAAAGAATTTGCAAATGACAAAACCATTTTTCTTTCGTAACCTCTCAATCAGTCATAGTCCGGTTCCGAACTTCGTATACTTCCTGCATTACACTCCGTTATACGGAGTCCGGTGGAAGTCCAGTTTGTTTTGTAATTTAGCCCAAATATCTTAACTTAAGGCAATGGTGTGACTTTTTCAGCTATTATTGTTTACTAATTAAAGATAGTGGTATATTTGTGACCTAGGTGTTTCGGGCTTGTGTTGTTCTTGAAATTAATGTCAGGCGTGTACACCTTCCATAGTTACTCTGCAATATGTTGATAGTGAAATACCAATAGTTGCCTAGGAAGAAGAGCTAGCCTTCCCTAGCAGTAAACATATGGGTTTGGGACAAGGAGCATATCTCAAAAACGGCTTGGATGACAACTATTTTCAACTGCATCTGCCTTTGCAAAATTGTCATCTAGGAAAAGTGCTTGTATTTGCACTGTGAGCACGACATGGTGTCAAAAATGACCTTCAGACATGAAAATTGCAGGTATAAATTTGGGGTTGGGTGCATAAACTTCTGCTATGAACTGCCACTGACTTCTCTGGTCAAGTGGATAATATTTGTATGGTTTGTTTTAATATAGGTATCTAAAAATATGGACCTTCTTGACCTCACTTGTATATTTGATTATGATTTTTTTTGTACTAGGTCACTGATTGCGGCATTAAATTCGTGCATAAAAACTGTCCCCCGCCCCCTCAGGCGAAAGCTAACGCCATATTGTCACGTATTCCAAACAAATGAAAGTAGACGAAGAAATCTCGGCAATCTAACTGTTCATAGCGGAGTACAATGCTGGGAGCACAGGAAGCAGGGAACTAGACTAATTCAGCGTTTGAGACAATCGAATTGTGCAAATAGCCGAGATAATCCGAACAAATTAGGTTCATTTTGTTAGTAGACAAATTTCCGGCTAACACAATGAATGATAGGTATGTAAATTATGGCACCGACGTATAACTAAGCCAAACTTGTCTCGCAGAAAAAATCGTAGTAATTTTGAATGATTAGAAAGTAAACCGTGGTTGCGATGACCTTTTATTTCTTTCTAGACTGGAACTGCCCCAAGTTTGTGGAATATATAGTATACAGGCGAGACATCATTCAATCGATTTTCGTGTTTCTTTCTTCTTATAACCAACCTTCAAATTGGTATCCAATCATAAGCATGGAAAATGGAAAATTACTTTATTTTGTTACGATTTTATGTCACAAATAAAGTAACAGAAAGAACTGCAACCAATAATATAAGTACAATCAGTATCTATTTGTTTATCTCTGCAAAGAGAGAATTCAAGAGACACTTATGGAGTTGTAAATTAAATCTCACATACTCGAACATGTGATATCATACGTCCAAAATTATAGAATGTTCTGCATAAATTCCAATAGTCTTAAATTTCCTGATGTACAAGAGTGATGCAATCCAGAATGTCTTAAAATGAGCTCACAATAATTCCAAAATGAGGTGTTAATCCAATGTCAACGATCATTTACTAATTCTAATGAATACTTTAGATCAATAATTCCTCTTGAATTATATTGAATTATATTGAAACACATTTGTTGATTAGGATAAAAATGTTTCCCACAAATGACCTAAACAGGAATGAATTATCTGTTTACAACGTTACTATTTATACTATTGTTTACTTAACCTAGATATGAGTCGTTCTAATAGTAAATTCCAAACAAATTGTAAACATGTCTGTTCCAAAATGCTTCCTCAGTATCTTTTATACAACTTACATTCTCGGACAAAACTTACCTATGTACACAAGTTGTTTACAAAAGAACATTTTCGCAACGTACAATCTACAATCATGGACAAAAGTCAAACATATACTAGAGATACACATACAATTTTTGGTTGATTCGATGTTTCATGCAGTATTTAACACGTGTTCACTCAGTACTTTTCTAAGCATCAACTTTAGTTTTGAATATCTATAAACTCAGTGAGAGATTTGACGCGAAATGACTTGGCTACGACTTATATCCCTTTCAAAGTAATGATTTTTAATAATTCTCATGCAATTTTCATAACTTCAATAACAATCTAGTGGAAGAAAATGACAGATACAATGAAAAGTATATAAAACCTTTGAAAATCTTCAAAGATTTTCGATCTGCAGCAACCAGCTGCGCAAGTTGTTGGTTGTTTTTTTTTTTTTTCCTCTTGCGAAAAATGGTGTGGTCTCTAGATTTCGTTTCCTAAACAAAAAATAATTAATCAACCTATATCGTCTTTGTCCATTTTATATAAAGAGTATATGATCTCTAAGCTGTGCAAATCTGACGAATTTCTAATCACTCAACTGCTGTTTATGTGTAGTTTGTGTCCGTGTACTTGTCCAATAGGTGTTTTTCATATTTCTTTTTATGTAATGACCCTTAGGAATAAATATTGAAATAAGAGCAGAGTAAATAAATAAACAATTTTATTAATTAAAACAAAACAAAACAAAACACCACCACCCCGAAAAAACACAAAAACAAACAAACAAAACAAAGCAAAACCCACACAAACCCAATCCACACCACCCAAGAAAACAAACTATGCAGCTTGTATTGATTTGGATCATTGGTTATGTTGACAAAATATACGAAATTTGTAAAATGTTCAATATTCCAACTTGAGATTGTCTTAAAAATGTCTTCAGTTTTATAATCTGACGAGACTGTAATAAAAAGTTACAGTAAAGATAACACGTAATTAACTTTGTATGTTTTCTTATGGTACCTAAAACGTTTTCTAAAGTTAGTTGCAAAATTATTACAACCACAAAAATAATAATCTTGATATTAAACAAATATACAATGTATCGATTTAAATTTTGTATCCGATATTCCTTTTACCTTGATAACATCAGATGGATGTTACGGGGTTGCGGATAGGGGCTTGCATTAAACATCACGATTTGTCCCTCATAACGATCTGTGTCAAAATTAATTGAAAAAATTCCTGGTCATGTATTATTTATCGGTCTGAGTTATTGTAAAAAAAAAACTTATCTAATAATTTATCATATACTTAAAAAGACGACACACTTTCAGATGAGTAAATAATCTAACTTTCAGATGAGTAAATAATCTATCTCTAAGGCACATGATTTTACAACTAACGTGTTTAAATAATACCTTTGAAAATGTTGAATGCAGTTTAACGTGTTAAAACATTTTCTAACATTTGATTATTATTATTATTATTATTATTATTATTATTATTATTATTATTATTATTATTATTATTATTATTATTATTATTGAAAAAATGTCACTTCTTTAAAAGATGAGTTATTTAGAATTTGATATTTTTAGGCAGGAAAATCGTTAACAATGTGTTCAAATGGAAGTATATATATATATATATATATATATATATATATATATATATATATATATATATATATATATATATATATATATATATATATATATATATATATTTATCAAAAAAGGTTTTCTTTTCTTGGCTAAAAGGAATCACTTCCAATAAGATCTGACGGACCATTTAGAGACAAAGACAAAGCTATCGAATCGTCAAGACGCCTCCCATCCTTTCCCTCTTTATCTCTCTCGGTATGTAATTACCGTATGATTCTATTACCTTACCGTATAAGTTCTGGTTTAGATCAGTAGAAGTTTGATTTCAAATTTAATTTTGTAAAGTGAACCGGTAAATTCCCTGGTGACCTTGAAGTCGCAGAAAATTGCAGGAAAATGTCCCCAGGGGTTACCTTGCATGAAAGATAACGTGAGTATTAAACGTTTTCCTCCGGGCACTAGCGTCTATCCGTGGTTAATGTCACGCAAATACCCTTACGGCCCTTGCGATTGAACTTTAGCCCTTAAGTTATGATTTGGGCGATTAGTAGAGGTGCACTATTGACTTAAAATCCGACTCCTATCGGAGAGCTGGCTTAAAAGGTGAGAAATGAGGGACAGAATTGGGGTTCCGAGTTCGGGAAAGACGGAGAAAAGGTTTGCTTCACTTTATAGTTTCAAAAGATAACATCTCTCTGTCTGTCTATCTGTCTGTCTCTCTCTATATAAAGATAGACAGACAGAGAGATGTCCTCTTTTAAAACTCTAAGGTGAAGCAAACCTTTAATGTGAAGATATTTGTGATCTATCTATCTAATCTCACTTATGACTGTACATCATAATTAATGACTAAGTCAACAGGAAATTGGCGAATATTTGTCGAGATACCCGATCCGAGATTGGTAAACAGGCCACCCTGATTATTCTTTGTCATCCAATTGTCTAACTGAATTTGATATGTTAATGGCAAATGTGCATGCAACAATATATACCGTAGAATATACCCTTGAATCTTTGACTCGTGAAAATATTCAAAGGTGCATTTGCATTTACAGGTGCGAAGTGAATGGCACCCCTTTGCGAGCCTCACCTGGTCTGAGTTGAAAACGAGGCCATGAGACTGTAAATACGATGATTGCTGTCAGGAACGGAACGGAGTGTTTGATTCCACTGCTATGATTGACTTATTCACATCAAAGAGAAAACCATACCGACAGTCGTTATATAACAGATAAATAAGCTTGGTCTAGATAAAGCACATTATCGCCACCTTCATAGAGGTAATCCTTACATTTTTATTTTCGAGTCGGCTATCTAACGTGTTCAATTTCTGTCATCATTTGTGCTTCGGACTGAAGTGATTCATGGGAATCAGTCACTGTTGAACTTTACGTGACAAGTTGGAATTTTATCATCGTTGGAATTTGTGTCTATATTGGGATTTTATTTTCCCTCTTCTATAAGGAATTTATTACATGAAATAATAGTTACAAACCAAAATTTGTTCTCTGTTGTCAAAAAAATTCCAGCTTAGGATTTTGGATTACGTACCTGAAAGACTCAGGTTTTTGGAGATTCTTATCGTCAGCGATTATTATGATCATTATTAGATGGGCTCCGATTGACTGTAGGATCTACCATCGTTTGTTCGTGGACTAGAATATGCAAGTATGACTGAAACATGCCAATGAAAGTCACAGTATGTTTCAACCAAGTGAAGGTTTTAGTGCCGTGCGGTGAGGGGGATATACTAGTCCGAGAGCTCATCGACAAGGCTGTGACTCGTTACAAAAAGGCGTCGGGCAAGGTAACTTTCTTAATTTTCCAGTAATTCCAGTTTCAATTGTAAACATTTATTCTTTAAGGTAACACGTGTATATGTAGTGAATTGTACAGGTGGACCAGTTATGTTTTCAAGATGGCGGAAATGATAGTAGCCATTTTGAATTTCCGTTCTAAATTGTAGGTATAGGGCAGCTCCTTAAGGACTAGATTCTCCCTCTTTGCTCTTTTTAAAGCTTTCCCTGTCACAAATTTATCTCGCTTTGACGTTCCACCGGCGATGTAATGTCTGGAGTGCATATTTAATTGCTTTGATGATGTGGTTTACGCCTATACTCGTTGAGTAGTATACCATTGTTATTATGTGACCGGTGTACCCAAATTTGTGAACTTGACAGGTGCGTGTCACGCAGGGTTTACTCTAGCGTAACTAAGGCCATAAACACTCAATCCTGAATATTCTCCGGATAAATGGACCTGATTACCTTTAAGGGAAGATCAAAGGAAAGAGCTCTTAGTCCTTGAATACTGTACCCATCCACCCATTGTATGTATGTGTGTGTGTGTGTGTGTGTGTGTCTGCAAGGTTGTCAGTCAATTATGTTCCTTATTGATGTCGAAATGTAGTGGATAGATAATAATAGTGAAGATGTCCCTCATTCATGTGGAATGTTCAATGCCAAAATGTAAAAATGTATCTTTCAACATCATCTTATGTAAACTTAAAGATGTGGCACTCACAGTTAGTCATACTGACTTACCCTTTAAAGGTGGCAGTCTTTGAACTTTCATCTGTTATAGTTAGAAAATTATATTACTTTATCAAGTTTCATACTGGTATTATAGAATGATTGTGTGTCAGTCTATCAATTTTCATCAGGCATAGGCTAACAGTGTGTCAGTCTATCACATTTCATACTGGCATGTATGTCAATCACATTTCATACTGGCATAGACTAACAATGTGTCAGGCATCAAGTTTCATAGTGTCATAGACTATCAAGTTTCATACTGGCATAGACTAACACTGTGTCAGTTGATCAAGTTTCATAATGGCATAGGCTAAAAATGTGTCAGTTGAAAAAGTTGCATAATTGTATAAACTAATAATAAATAATATGTCAGGTGATCAAGTTTCATCAGGCATTGGTATAACATGTAGCACTGAAGTATAACATTGACATAGTCCTAAGATGTAACATTATCAAACATAATCTGACATTAGCTTAAGTTGTGGCACTGTCAAGTATTATAATGACTTGGCTTAAGATGTGGCACTGTCAAGTATCCTAGTGCCATTTGCTTAAGATGTGGCACTGTCAAGTATTATAATGACGTTGGCTTAAGATGTGGCTTAAGATGTGGCACTGTCAAGTATCCTAGTGCCATTTGCTTAAGATGTGGCACTGTCAAGTATTATAATGACGTTGGCTTAAGATGTGGCTTAAGATGTGGCAATGTCAAGTATCCTAGTGCCATTTGCTTAAGATGTGGCACTGTCAAATATTATAATGACATTTGCGTAAGATGTGGCTTAAGATGTGGCATTGTCAAGTATCCTAGTGCCATTTGCTTAAGATGTGACACTGTCAAGTATTAGGACATTGGCTTAAGATGTGGCACTGTCAAGTTTCCTAGTAACATTGGCTTAAGATGTGGCACTGTCAAGTATCCTAGTAACATTGGCTTAAGATGTGGCACTGTCAAGTTTCCTAGTAACATGTGGCACTGTCAAGTTTCCTAGTAACATTGGCTTAAGATGTGGCACTGTCAAGTATCCTAGTAACATTGGCTTAAGATGTGGCACTGTCAAGTTTCCTAGTAACATTGGCTTAAGATGTGGCACTGTCAAGTATCCTAGTAACATTGGCTTAAGATGTGGCACTGTCAAGTTTCCTAGTAACATTGGCTTAAGATGTGGCACTGTCAAGTATCCTAGTAACATTGGCTTAAGATGTGGCACTGTCAAGTTTCCTAGTAACATTGGCTTAAAATGTGGCACTGTCAAGTTTCCTAGTAACATTGGCTTAAGATGTGGCACTGTCAAGTATTCTAGTAACATTGGCTTAAGATGTGGCACTGTCAAGTTTCCTAGTAACATTGGCTTAAGATGTGGCACTGTCAAGTTTCCTAGTAACATTGGCTTAAGATGTGGCACTGTCAAGTATCCTAGTAACATTGGCTTAAGATGTGGCACTGTCAAGTTTCCTAGTAACATTGGCTTAAGATGTGGCACTGTCAAGTTTTCTAATAACATTGGCTTAAGATGTGGCACTGTCAAGTATCCTAGTAACATTGGCTTAAGATGTGGCACCGTCAAGTTTCCTAGTAACATTGGCTTAAGATGTGGCACTGTCAAGTTTTCTAGTAACATTGGCTTAAGATGTGGCACATCATGTTGGCATAGGTTTAAAATGTGGCACATCATATTGGCATAGGCTTAAGTGTCATTGTATCAGTTGCCATGTGGCATAGACAAAATGTGGCCTTATGAAATGTCATGTCCCTCAGCCAAGTGTCATTTCTGGTATAGGCTTGAAATGCTTCACTATCAAGAATTCTTTTGGCTTAGTAGTGTAATGGAAACTTTTATCAGTTTGTGATCTAGCATCTTCATAAAAATGTGGAACTTTATCAAGTATCATACAATCAAAGGCCTAAAATTTTGTACTCTTATCATGTCCTCTGGCAAAGGCTTAAAATATTGCACTCTTGTGTATCATCTGGCATAGGCTTAAAATGTGGCACTCTAGTGTATCATATGGCATAGGTTTCAAATGTAGCACCCTAGCATATCTGGCTTAGGGTTAAAATGTGGCACTCTAATGTATCATGTGGCATAGGCTTAAAATGTGGTACTTTTTTGCATCATCTGGTATAGACATTAAATGTGGCACTCTAGTGTATCATATGGCATAGGCTTTAAATGTAGCACTCTCACATATCTGGCTTAGGCTTAAAATGTGGCACTCTAGTGTATCATCTGGCATAGGCTTAAAATGTGCTATATTGTATCATCTGGTATAGACATAGAATGTGGCACTCTGGCATATTATCTGGCATAGGCTTAAAATGTGGCAGTCTTTTGTATCATCTGATATAGACATGAAATGTGGCACTCTAGTGTATCATCTGGCATAGACTTAAATGTGATGCTGTATTGTATCATCTGGTACAGACATAAAATGTGGCACTCTGGTATCATCTGGCATAGGCTTGAAACTGTTATTTGAAATATGCTTCAAATGTAGAACTCTGTAAAGTATAATACTTGAAAACCTGAAGTTATACCCACATTTTTTTCAGCTTAACAGTATCTAGTATATATCACTACCAATTTTTTTCTGCCACAAAGTCCAAGAATTCATCCTTATTGCCTGATAATGTTCTGAAATCCTCCATCACCATCTATAGTCATCGTAAATACTGACCTCCTTTGCTTGGCCTCATTGTCATATGTGGATGCTTTTTTAGAGACAGAGCTTGGGCTCTTTGATCCTACAGTTTGTGAAATCTATTGAATTTTGCAACTGACCACATCAGTTGCCTGGCAACTGGCAAAACTGACCACATAAGTTGTGTGGCAATTGGCAAAACTGACCATATCAGTTGTGTGGCAATTGGCAAAACTGACCACATCAGTTGTTTGGCATGATCAAATAACCACCCTTTGTTACCGAACCACTCTTTCAGCACACTGAAAGGGTTGTCATGGGTGACCACATCAGTTGTCTGGCAACTGGCAAGATCAAATAACCTCCCTTTGTTACCAACCACTCTTGCAGCACACTGAAAGGATTGTCATCAATGAAAACAATCTACAGGATTAAGGTCAATTATTTATAGCCAGATTCTGACCTCTGCATGGCCCTGAAAAAGTACACAGACTCAAGGCTCTCAAAAGGATTGTCAACTCTGAAAACAAATTGAGTCCTTCCTTACTAAGCAATAACTAGCAGAAAATTTGTGAGTGAGTACTGATGGCTGATTTTATGTTGAATTGAGGGTAACCTATGGTATTACCATAATCCTTAATGTTATCAGTCAGTCAGATGAAGTCTTATATTTTCACATTTGGTAGCCTGAGCAGTATATCTGAAGAGTATCAGTGTGAGCTGAATGAGTTGATTCGCCTTCATATTTAATAAAGCTGCATATCCATTGGCTATTTCAAAGGTTATCAGATCTGAGATCGAAAAACACAGTTGGCATTTAATTAGGTTAACACAGAAGTACTAATGAACTTTTTTCATGTTTCTATTATAATGCAATTTCATAGATTTGAAGCCACTTGTATAATGCTCACTTGGTATAGAAAGACTATATAATTAGAGCAATGTTAAGTCCGTGAAGGAAAAACATACCGCGTTCTTGAAGTGAGGAAAGGGGACACTGGCCCCAACAATTTGAATTCTGGAAAAACAGTCTCAGTACTGAGGGACATATTGTAGTAAACTTTTACTAAGTACAGAGCTAATGTAGTATGAATCCTTGACTAAGTACAGAGCTACTGTGGTATGAATCCTTGACTAAGTACAGAGCTACTGTGGTATGAATCCTTGACTGAGTACAGAGCTACATTGGTATGAATCCTTGACTATGTACAGAGCTACTGTGGTATGAATCTGACAAAGTACAGAGCTACTTTGGTATGAATCCTTGACTATGTACAGAGCTGCTGTTGTATGAAGCCTTGACTAAGTAGAGCTACTTTGGTATGAATCCTTGACTATGTACAGAGCTGCTATTGTATGAAGCCTTGACTAAGTAGAGCTACTTTGGTATGAATCCTTGACCAAGTACAGAGCTACTTTGGTATGAATCCTTGACCAAGTACAGAACTACTTTGGTATGAATCCTTGACCAAGTACAGAGCTACATTGGTATGAATCCTTGACCAAGTACAGAGCTACATTGGTATGAATCCTTGACCAAGTACAGAACTACTGTAGTATGAATCCTTGACCAAGTACAGAACTACTTTGGTATGAATCCTTGACCAAGTACAGAACTACTGTAGTATGAATCCTTGACCAAGTACAGAACTACTTTGGTATGAATCCTTGACCAAGTACAGAACTACTTTGGTATGAATCCTTGACCAAGTACAGAACTACTGTAGTATGAATCCTTGACCAAGTACAGAACTACTTTGGTATGAATCCTTGACCAAGTACAGAACTACTTTGGTATGAATCCTTGACCAAGTACAGAACTACTTTGGTATGAATCCTTGACCAAGTACAGAACTACTGTAGTATGAATCCTTGACCAAGTACAGAACTACTGTAGTATGAATCCTTGACCAAGTACAGAACTACTGTAGTATGAATCCTTGACCAAGTACAGAACTACTGTAGTATGAATCCTTGACTAAGTACAGAGCTACTGTAGTATGAATTCTTGATGAATGCTATTCAGCAGTTACAATGGACATGCTGCAAGAGTGCCTGCTGTCAGTGAGGTGGGAGATTAAAGAACACACTAGTTAGTCTGAGCAAAACATATAGTGATTGTATCAAAACTTCCATATCACATCCTTTTGTCACTTTCAAAGAAGAGGACAGTGAATAGAATTCCACTTTATTATAATGATAATGTTCTCAGGTAATCAAAAGTCTTTGTGAGCAATGGTTGTTATGACTGTCACTGTACTCATCATTTTGATTAAACTGTTGTTGTGATCAATTGTCATTTTGATGACACATTGTTTTATTGTCCTATTATCAACAGTCCTATAAATCAGTGGTCCAACATCTTCAACACCACAGGCCAAAGTGATCAAAAAATGTATAGTAATAATTATATTAACATTATAGAAATTACTTTTTATAGGAATGCATGACCAGCAGGCCCCATTTGACTTGTGGGCCTTTAGTTTTACCACTTGGCCACAAAAAAAAAGATAGACCTCAAAAACCATAAACATTTGTTTGGTGGCAATATTGGAGCGTTTGGAAGAAGCGGATAATGAATCTTGGAAAATGAAGAACATTGTTACTTTAAATCTGGCATCTTTTTGCTCCCTGCCTTAACGAGATCTGAAAGTTTTGAATATGGTGGGAGTTGGAGATTTTAAAACTTTGTATCTGACTTGGGTTAGAGTCTCTTCTCCACCATATCTGAACCTGTGCACCTGGATTCTTTTATTTATGGTAAAAAGATGGTTGTGTATGGCATTCATTCAGCAGAAACAATCTCAAACAAAATTACTGGAAGAAAAGAGAACAGTTACAGTAGGAGCTGTTGTAGTGCAGTCGGTAGTGTTAGACTTGTAATCCATAGATTGCAGGTTCAGGACCTGCCAATGTCAGTCTCTATTGGCAACCTAGGTTTAGGACCTGCCAGTGTCAGTCTCTGTTGGCAACCTAGGTTTATCTCTAGGAAAGACATTGTTTCCTTGGCATCATATTGCCCCGGGAAAGAAATGCACTGAAATTCCTGTAAGACATAAAAAGGCAAAACAAAATCAGCCATAGAGTATTCTTTAAGTATATATTATGCTGGAGAAATGATGGTGTCCCTGTTTTAATGTAATTAACATACTCTTTACATTTTGCTTTAATATGGTGAATATTAGAGCTGTTGTTGCAATTATTAATTACTGTGTATACATATTGTTACAAATAATTAAACCACATCTAATTAACAACCCAGAGCATTTGATGAAAGCAACAGATGGCTTTAATTCAGCACTCTGCTTATGGTACCAGATGGACCTAAATAGACCGCCAATTATGAAATAAAAGCCTATAGGCTATCAGGAGAGCTTGAAAAAACAGTACCATGAAGCTCATCTTTCCTCTTGCCTGGATAAGGTGGGTGATAATCTTATCTTTGAGTCTGTACCTCATGTTTCTCAGCTGAAAGCATATTGGATTCATTATTAGTTTGCTGTTGTGTGCTGTACTTATCATCACCTTTTTTATCCAGAGAAGATCTTTAAATACCCCCTTCAACATCTGTGCAAAGAAAATAATTTTAAAAAAAGCTTGTGGATGTGGTAAGCTTCCATCAGCCTGCATGGATGAGTGGAATAATTCATTTTATCTTCACTGAGCTTGATGCTGGCCATGTGGTTTGCAAACCTCATTGCCATCAGATAGCAGAAGGTAGATGTATATGTTAAATTGTAAATGTACACCATGGGCCTGTGTCTGTCATGGGGCAATGAGGTACATGTATCCCAGATCTAGTTCATTTTTGATGAGCTCATGCCTTGAAGATTGTTACAACTATCTCTTTGGTGTTTGTGTGTTTTTTCCAAAAGCATGTGTGTGTTTTTCCAAAGGTGTTTTTTTCCAAAAGCATGTGTTTCCAAAAGCATGTGTTTTTCCAAAGGCATGTGTGTGTTTCCAAAAACATGTGTTTTTCCAAAGGCATGTTTTCCCCAAAAGCAGGTTTTTTTTCAAAAGCATGTGTGTTTCCAAAAGCATGTGTTTTTCAAAAGGCATGTTTGTGTTTTTCCAAAAGCATGTGTGTGTTTCCAAAAGCATGTGTGTTTTTCAAAAGGCATGTGTGTGTTTTTCCAAAAGCATGTTTTTTTTTCTCCAAAAGCATGTGTATTCCCAGAGGCCCATTTGGGCCAAATCAGTCCAGTCAGCCTAAGGCTGCTCCTGCATTTTTGCACTTTTATATTCTACAAAATTTCAAAGTTACCCTGGGAAAAAGTTCATGAAAATGTGAAATGTCAGTGATTTTATATTGATCTTACTGCCAGGTTGTCAATCTAGTGCCCTTATTGACTTTATTTGATGAATGTTACCATGGTAACACATTCATATTGTGTTGGTCACAATGTACACCTGTTACTTTTGAATAAAGTTTTTTTTGTTTTTAAAACTGAGTATGTCCATGTACTTTCCACACATCTGGTGGTGGTGGTGGTGGGAGCATGGTTGTGTTGAATCAACATTCCTAGAGTACAAATCCAGCGAGGGTTAAGTTTGGATAAGTTCACAGTTCGGAGCAATTATTTATTTTTAGTCGAGAGGTCCATGATTGTAGTTTTGAATATGACAGTATCTACTTTTGCCATGGAACTGCTTCAGTAGCCTAGTGGTTAGAGTGTCTGCCTCTGATGTGGGAGGTCGAGTCATGCCAAAGACTTACAAAAATGGTACTAACAGCTTGCTCGCTTGGCACTCAGCATTAAGAGACTAGTGTTAGGACTGGTCCGCCTGGTGTCAGGATGGGACTGGATGGGACATCATGTCTGTGGCATGATGCCCCAGTGCTAGACATCACTATAAACTGCCACACTGCAGACATTGTAGGGTCATAACTAAATAATAGTTAAGGCTACCTTAAAAACCATAATCATCATAATCAAATCACTGTTGCCATGGATATGGTATTAATAGTACTTGCATTAATGTTGAAAATTACATTTAGAATCTTTAAACTATTTGGCTGCCAAATTTTTATTTGGTGCCTAGAACATCTTTATGGTGACAGATCAGAGGTCAAAAGGTCACATGGTGATTTTTTTTGCAGTAGATTGTTTAATGTTCTATAAAGATGGCTTAGCTTCAGTTAAAAGAACTAAAAAGAACTAATTGTTAAATTTTGTTTCTTATAAATTCGACAGAGAATATGAAACATCCCAAGCCATTCTAGTGGGGGTGGAGGTAAGATAAGTGACTTTAAAAGCCACACCCAGTGATGTAAGTGGATAAAACCAGGTCACTGGTATGATCTGGCCTGCATGCTATAGCTTGCCCACCCCTGTCTTAGCAATAGACGCTTTAAAGGTTAAAAATCTAAAAAACACATTTTCATGAGAAATTGATAAAAATAATTTCAGTAATGTCAGTGTCCAATGAAAATCAGATAGTGTGCTCCAGATAATAATGTTAAGGTGGTAAAACTATCAAAAGAGTGGACACCATCTAAGTTTTATAGCACCACTAACACATTATGTACCAGTTTTCCACTTGTCCCTTTAAAATGCTGTGTCCCTTAGATTTGAAGGGTGGGTAAGTGTCCTCGGTTTTTGGGAACCAAATTGCAACCGAGGTATTTTAAACATTTTAAATCCACTTCTCTTCGTTATCACCAATTTTGCTGTATTGTGTGACCCTGATTGAATATGATGAAACTAAGTTTATTGCAATCCCAGGACGGAAATACAAAAAACAAAAGAAAAAATAAATTGGGATGAGCAAGTTTTAAAAAAAGTTTGAACATAAAAAGGTAAACAATTTGAGAAACTGACATGAGTTTCCAACTGGAGACCTCTTGTTTGGAAGCTGGACTGCTCATCCTAGACAGGAATGATAAAAGAAAATTTCAAAAATTGACCGAGTTTAAAAGAAAGTTTGGACCTAAAATTACAGTTTTAAAAATTTGGGATTATGATGTGCGAGGTTTAAACATGTGACCTATTTGCCAAGGGGACGCAAAAAGAAAAGGACACAGAAAGAAAAAGACAAATTTGTTTTTATGATAAAATGCACTCATATTATTACGATGAAGCCTTGTAAGGAGATAGGTAAAATTATGTTTCTGATTTTGTAACAGATGGAAAACAGTGGAATGAAGGAAAAGTTTTGGCAAGTGATCTTTGCTAACTATTGATTGGTATATTTCAAAATAAAAATTCTGGGGCTGCCAATGAAAATTGGAAATGCCAGGTGGCTCTGGTTAGTCACTCCTTAATTAGTAAACTATGGCTGTAATTTTTTGTTGGATTGGATTGTTGTTAGACTGAATCTTAACATTGCAAAGCTAAAATCAGATCCCCAGGATCATGGTCTAGTATTCTTCTACTCATTTTGGGGGTCTGAATATTTATTTGTGATATTTTGTTGGATGTTGAATTTTAGAAGTATTTCCAGGGTCAGAAAACCATCTTATTGTACCTGGGAGATAGGCCTTGTAAGTTCTGTGTTTGGTATGTCCACTTAGTTGAAAAAATGTAATTGACCACATTTTCAGTTTACTCCATTACAATTAACATGTAAGGGACATATCTGACATCCTCTAATTACCAGGCCATGAAACCCAGCAATAAATCTATCATGTGGTTGTAAAATTTATTATCACCTATTATGTTGAGGGCACCTGATAAGGCACAAATCTTAAGGCATGAGGGTAATTAGTTTTATCCAAAGCAAGGATGGAGCTCTGAGCCTGATATTTTCTTTGTAAATGCAGGTTAAATTCCTATGGTGTAATTGTGAAGAAAAAAATGTTTACTTGGTATCTGGGGGTTTGGGATGTGTTGGTATTAGTTTTGGTTTTATGCTTATATTTTGTTTTCTTGGTGAGTTTGGGGTTGGTTGGGTAGAATTAGCAGTACATTTTTATTTTTTTCTGATGGGCAAAATAATGAGAGTACCCACTCATCCCCAAGAATGGGATGCAGACCAGTGAATGTATGATACCTAAAAGTACTGAGTTAACTGTAGAAATATCCAAAATATTTGCCAAGAAAGTTTTTCTTTCCAGGGTAATAACTGGTTTTGCTTTAAACCTGTAGTCATCTCCAAGGAACATTGCAAACCCATAATTTCCCAAAGTTTGACCCAGACTTCTAAGAACAGTTAAGCTAAGAACTGCTCACCTTAATAGCTCACCCAAACTCAAATTGACCTTTGTCCTACACATAAATAAATTATGGTATACATATAATGGCCTTTGACACAGACATTAAAAAAAATTATTTTATACATGTAATGATTTATGTTATACATGTGAGATATACATGTGCTTAAATGCATGGCTGTTTTAATTTCAATTATTTTAGTTATCATTTTGTTATTGCAAGCTATACAGATTTGGTGGTTGTATTGAATTGTGAAAGGTGAAATCAGATATGAGCATGGTACACTGGAGTGATGTGATTGTGATTATGATTTTTAACATAGCTTTAACAATTTTTAAGTGATATGCTATGATGTCTGCATTGTGACAGTTTATAGTGATATCTAGCACTGGGGCATCATGCCGAAGACATGTAGCATGATGTCCTACCCAGTCACAGTATGCTGACACCAGGCCAACCAGTCCTAACACTAACCTCTTAATGCTGAGCGCCAAACGAGGCAGCTGTTGGTACCATTTTTGTAAGACTTTGGTATTACTCTGCAAAGGAATAAAACCCACGACCTCCTGCATCCGAGGCGGACGCTCTAAACACTAGGCCACGGGAGCAGTGAATTACTTTGTACTTAATGTCCTGGAAATAAAAGTCCTTACAGCTTATTTATACAGCAGGTCAATGTCTATATTGTTTGCAGTTGAACCTAACATACAAGGTTGTACATTATTTCTGTCTTCACTAGAGTTTAATTTGCAAAACTTAAGAAGAGTTCTGGGATTTTCTGTGAAAAATTGTTGTTTTGGAGCTTAATGCCATTTTTCAGCACACGATAGGCTATACATGGCAGCCAGTATTAATGATGGACGAAGAAACTGGGAAATCTTGGAAAGAACCACTGACCTAAGAGAAGCTATTAAAATGCTTTCTCCCATATCCACATTCAAGGAATCCTAGACTTGAACCCATGCAGAAAAAGGTGAGATGGCAGTGATCGGTAATGGAGAGCGCTTTAGACCACTAAACCACTGTGTGGGGGGGCCTGCAGAAAATTCTACATCAAGAAATGTGAAGACTGTGCAGAATTTAAATATTGCTTAATTATCCAAGATGATTTTTCTTTTTTTTTTCTTTCTTTTTTTTCTCTTTTTATTTCTGTACACATAAAAGATCATATTTGTAAGATCTACTGGAAAAACCCAAGGAAATTTAATGTCCTTTTTTTTGATACCACCCATGTGTGTCTATAATGGTAAAATGAAAAAACACACTATTAAGTAAAAAAAACCTATGTGGATTTTGTCACCAGACAAACCATATTTTAATGGCTACAACCCTATACCTAATTACCTATGTATGCAATCCCCCAAATTTGGTGCCAACCAAAACCATTATTTCACCTCAGAACTGGCAACTTAGATTGCAAACAGCTGGATCAAATGAAGTAATTAAAAAAGCCCTTTCATACTGTTTTACCAGAACCTCACACTTTTGCATGTCTAATGTATCAAAAATCTTGACCTAACTTGTTTTCTTCTTTGACTTTATTCCATTTTAAATACACCTGCTTATCAAATTCATTTCTTTCATTGTAGATATTGTAACACAGTCGCAGTAGAAATTAAAATGGCAAATAGGAAGAAAATCATATTTATGATTGCTGCCTCAATTTGGATGCAGATATTCATGAATGTAATGGTGATAATATGAACATTATTTGAAAAAATGATTTAGTTGGTATATAAAATCAAAAGTAACCTGTTTGTATGGCATATCAGCACAATTCTGGCTATATGGTGCAGATAATATTTACTTCCAAACATGTAAAGTTGTACAATCCTAATTCCCCAAAAACATTTAAAAATGTAAACCCATCTCAAAAAATGTAGATAATACTACAAGACAAACCCTTTAAAATGTAAACCCCTCCCCCAAAATTAGATAGGTAATACTACAGAACAAACACTTAAAAATGTAAGCCCATCCCAAAAAATGCAGATAGATAATACTATAAGACTAAAGATAAAATGTACAGACACAAGATTCAGTAAACAAGGTATATCATATAGACAGTTAATGTAAAAGAGACCAACAATAATCTTAAAATATAGTCAAAAGTTGTACATGTAAAAGTAGCAGATAGAAATTTTTTCCACTTTGGAGACCATATTTCTGATTCAATTTTGATCACCTTGGAATATATGCTATATGTGTATGCATATGTATATGTATATATATATATATATATATATATACATATATATATATATATATATATATATATATATATATATATATATATATATATATATAACATCAAGACTGTTAATGAGAGATCCATAATGAGGTAAAATTTTTCAAACTATAAATCAGATTTTGACAATGGATGCAGTTTATTGAGGTTAAAATTCTAGAAGACATAATTCAAATCGGATTTGAGTGGGTTACAAAATGGATGAAATCAATAATGACTGATATCAGTGCATATTAATGAGATGATCTTTCATCACAAATGAGGCCATTTTGAATTTTTCTGTTCATAAAGATAGCTGAATTTTCATATGTCATCATTGTCTTCATTTAGTACAATTGTGAGTTAGATTTACATATTAATGTCATCTTGCATGGGATTGGTGGAGTTTGTCAATACTATAGAAACCATGTGACTGAGCATATCAGTTCGCTTGGCACTAGATTTCAGATCAAATTTTGATACAATTTGTTCATTAGTATTACATTAACAGAATGTTGGATGAATTCAATTATGTACAAGCATATTATCTTTTCAATCTAAAAGGATCAACTGTTAAGTTATGTAAATCAGGTGAACAGTTTAGATCCACTTGAGCCTCTTGTTTTCATTTAATGTCTATCATGTCATGAATTTTAGATAGTTGTTGGTTTTGGTTTATTATTATTATTATTATTATTATTATTATTATTATTATTATTATTATTATTATTATTATTTTTATTATTTATTTTTTTTAAAATACCCTTTGATTTTTGTCAGTTTTAGTATTATGGTGTCATTTGTCAGACAAATATTTTAAATATGCCAAATTGACAATGTTTGGAAATTATATATGGGAAGATTGTACCCCCCCATCTTCCCCAATTTTAAGGTCACAGGCCTGAAATTACAAATCTGAATCACCTTTAAAAGGATCCCTGCCTCACATCATTGCCTAATTAAAAACAAGTTTCCAATTTCCTCTTTTGTATTTGTTTGTCTTCTGCCTTGTAAATGTGGGGGATAAAGAGCTATAAAATACTTGACCAGTCCAGAACTCCTTTTGATGGTGTGGTTAGGGAATGAATTATGCAGGGTGATAGGGTTCATTTGAGTTACTGAGGACAGTGCTTGGTCATTTGAGGTCTGTCTGAAGGAACTTGATTAAATTCTTTACAAAAGTTTGATGTTTTTATTATATCCTTATAATGGAAAATAAATAGGCTCTTTTGCAAGAAATGGAATTATATTGACTGTGTTGTATATTGAATCAACATGACTTGAGGGTCAGGTGTCAGGTCAACTGTTTAATGAGATGTTAAGTCCATAATATAATCATTGTCATGGACATTAACAAAAGCTTTATTTCAGTAACTTTCTTTTCCCAGGTATAACTTCTTCACTTATTCCAGCATGTCAGCACAAAACAGACTATAACATTGACCTAACATTACATTATGCTATATCATGACTAGATGAAGAACACATTTGATGAATAGGATGACTTGATGAACACATTTGATGAATAGGATGACTTGATGAACACATTTGATGAATAGGATGACTTGATGAACACATTTGATGAATAGGATGACTAGATGAAGAACACATTTGATGAATAGGATGACTAGATGAAGAATACATTTGATGAATAGGATGACTAGATGAAGAATACATTTGATGAATAGGATGACTAGATGAAGAATACATTTGATGAATAGGATGACTAGATGAAGAATACATTTGATGAATAGGATGACTAGATGAAGAATACATTTGATGAATAGGATGACTAGATGAAGAATACATTTGATGAATAGGATGACTAGATGAAGAACACATTTGATGAATAGGATGACTAGATGAAGAACACATTTGATGAATAGGATGACTAGATGATGAACACATTTGATGAATAGGATGACTAGATGAAGAACACATTTGATGAATAGGATGACTAGATGAAGAACACATTTGATGAATAGGATGACTAGATGAAGAACACATTTGATCAATGGGATGACTAGATGAAGAACACATTTGATGAATAGGATGACTAGATGAAGAACACATTTGATCAATAGGATGACTAGATGAAGAACACATTTGATCAATAGAATCTGTCCCGTGTATTATTTGCATACTTTTCAAAGACGAGGGAGGGAGTATGTGAACATGATAAAATTTTGGTGCATTTTTTTTATAATGTTGTGCAATTCTGTGAGGTTAAAGATGGAGATTTGAATCCTTGGCATAAAATTGGGGTATTTTTTAAATATGCATGTCTTTTGTTTTATAATTTTCTTACAGCCGCTTTGTCTGATTTACCAACATAACTGAGAAGTGGTGTGTTTCAACAGTGAGTGACAAATGTGTCAACACTGATCAGATTTGGGGGATGGGTGTTGGGTCAGACACCATGGTCATGTTTGGTGGGACATACTGTTATTCCAGTTTTTTTAAAACTTAGAAATAGCATAGCTATTGATGTTGTATGGCTCTTGATGTTGTATGGCTATTGATGTTGTATGGCTCTTGATGTTGTATGGCTATTGATGTTGTATGGCTATTGATGTATGGCTTTCTATGGCTCTTGATGTTGTATGGCTATTGATGTTGTATGGCTCTTGATGTTGTATGGCTCTTGATATTGTATGGCTCTTGATGTTGTATGGCTATTGATGTTGTATGGCTATTGATGTTGTATGGCTTTGTATGGCTATTGATGCTGTATGGCTCTTGATGTTGCATGGCTACAGGGTCTGTTCTTATTCTTCATATTGACCCAATGAACACAGATTTGGATGTGTTGGTGGTACAGAATGGGAGTCCAAGGGCTTATGTGTTTCACAAGAACTCCAATTGAGCTTTCTGTGCTGTTTAGTGTTTTGCATAGTGGAGAAATAAAAACTTGTGCAGAATCCTATTTAAACTAGCTCTTTTTCTTCTTGAGTTAGATTGTTATTTATACTACAAACTAGAAAATTTGGGAGTATGCAAGGACTGTAATTTGACTTAGACTGCTGTGGGAGGTTTCAGGTTCAAACCCTTGGTGATTCATAACAAAGACTTGTAAAAATAGTTACTAGGAGCTGCATGTTTGCAGCATGATGACAGTGCTAGACATCACTATGGAGATTCTATTTTAATTTCATTGCATCTTATAGTAAGGAATTAAATGGCAAAACATGCCTAATTTTAGGTTTCAGGATTATCCATAAGAATCTATGTTCTTTAAGGGATTTGCATTATTATTATTATGAAATTTAAGATGCAAGAGTGTAAAATCTCAATACACATTTTCCACAATTGTACTTGCATTTTGCTGATTGCAAGTTTGAAATTAGATCTTTGAAATTAGTATTTCTATTAATTGATTCTCTTATGTAAGAATTTATGTTCTTTAAGGGATTTGCTTTATTATTATTATGAAATTTAAGATGCAAGAGTGTAAAATCTCAATACACATTTTCCACAATTGTACTTGCACTTTGCTCAATTGCAGGTCTGAAATTAGATCTTTGAAACTAGTATTTCTATTAAATTGATTCTCTTGAAATTTTTGTTTATGATTTTATCATTGCTTGTTGAATGATATGTAGTCACTGACCAGTAACTTGGCAGCCATTCCTATTGTCCTGCTGTCTCCTGTAGCTACTCACAATAAATGATTGACATTTCCTTTGTCTCCAGCAATGTCACATGACAGGTCATCTCTTTTATCGGGATCTGGGGTTTATGGGTCATAAATATGGTGGATTACTGGGCTTTGATGGTCATTTCAAATGGCTGGACAATGTCCACTTCCCCTACCTTTTGTATTATCTGATTTGTACTTGTTGCTACAAAGTTAAATTTACAAGTCAGTAAAATCAAGATAATTAATGACAACATCTCTGAAATATATCGGAATTAAAAAAAAATTATATCCAAAATTAAGTTTTTGGTGTAGGTTGGTAGGTGGTGAATATTGCCTGTTTAGTAAACAGAAATATGGGTTTATATTGTTGTTGTTGTTGTTGTGGGGCTTAACGTCATTTTTTCAGCACACAATAGGCTATACATGGCGGCCAGTATTAATGGTGGAGGAAGAAACCGGGAAATCACCAGAAAGAACCACCGACCCACCCACAACCCACCCACGAGAAGCTACTGGCAAGCTTTCCCACATATCCACATTTGCTGAATCTTAGACTCTTGAACACATGCAGACAGCACACATGCAGACAGCGGTGAGATGGCAGTGATCGTAATGGACAGCACTTTAGACCACTTTAGACCACTCGGCCACTGGGGCCCCAATATGGGTTTATAATAAAAATAATAAAAATTGGATAAGTAATAGTAAAAGTTCAAACAATCTGAATTGATATTGGCAATATCTGGTGAATAGTGTTTGTGGATTTATGGATGTGAAACACCATGGTCTGAATTTGTATTGGAAAAAACTCACAGTAGTTTTGTCAGTGGTCCATTAAAAGAATTTTGAATATGGTCTAATGAACTGATACTTGTAGTTTATGGCTGGCAGGTAGAGCTGTGCTATTGTGAATTATCTGCCCATTATATAGACATGTAAGTCAAACATTTTACTTGTATTTTATTTTCTGCACAAATATAGATATTATGTTTAGCTGTGAAATAGTGGTTTGAAACATGGTAAATATTTATTAGGCACCCCTCATATTTGTTTCCTATGAACTGATTTTAAAATTAGGTTACGTAGGTAGATTATTGTTTTAAAACACACACACACACACACACATACACACACACACACACATATATATATATATATATATATATATATATATATATATATATATATATATATATATATATATAAAAAATAAGTGTAGTATGGGGCAAAACCAACTCAATTAGATGATCAATTAGAGGAATTTTTAAAAAAAAAATACCCTGGGAGGCAAAAAGGGGCTAGGGTTAGCAATGAAAAACAGGGACAGTTGGCTGACAGTATAGACATTTTTGTTTGTGGTATAGCCGAATTAAAGTGCATTTTGATGGATTTGTCCAAATCAGCATTTAAACCCAGCAGAAGGAAAAGAATCCAAATTTTCATCATTATCACCATCTTTAGTGCAGTCAGGTTCTTAAACTTTTCTGGCCACGGCCCTAAAAATATCATCATGACCCCATTTCCACAGTTTGATTAGTTTTGCCACATTTGAAAATAAAAAATATGATGACCCTCCAGAACGTCACCATGACCCTGATTTTTAGTTGACAACCTTGGGGGTTGGGAACCATAGTTTTAGTGTGAGGATAGTGTGATACACTCCATTTCTGTGTTCATTCAGCCATCAATCCCTTACCCCATCTCTGAAACTTATATATGGAAATTCATTACTCTTTGTATTTGTTTTTTGCTCAGTATTTCATATCTGTAAGAAGGGTGTCACCCTTGGCTCTCAAATATTTTCTGACCAGACTTGTGCAGTCACAGTAGTTAAGGGGAAATACTAAATATAACATCATTTATTGTTTGCTCTTAGGTGACTGGGAGTAGGATGTGAGTGCTTTGGGGAGGTTATGTTGGTTGATGGTGATTGGAAAGTTCAGTAAAAAAATATGGAGGGGGTTTCTAATGGCATATCATTGTAGTTGCACCTGTGTTTTTGATATTTCTGAGTTGTTGAAATTATTTTGCACTTTCTGTACTTATTTTATGCATTTCTGACATCTCCATAATTTTGCATAATTTGTACTAATGACAAAAGAAGGCACGCGTTCTTATGGTTCCCATTGGTCAGTATTTTTAACAGGATCTTCCCAGGTTCTTCCTCCATTGGTTAGACTGGCTGCCTTATTTGACCTGTGGTTTTCTGTGAAACAGGTTAAATGCCAAAACAACAACAGCAAACTTCTTGGTGTCCAGTCAGTTGGAAGTTCGGAACTAATTCCAGTCAGTCAAATGTTTCAGTGGAGTCTAGTCAGTCCTTTCTAAGTCCTAATCCCACATCCTTACCTGGAAAAAGTCCCAGGTAGCATATTAGCTTAGGCCTGGAGCTAGCATTTGCAAAGTATTTCAAGTATGGGATGTCTGTTTTACTGACTAAAAAATAATTGAAATTTGTAGTAAATGTTAACATCAACCTAGAGATCTACATTTCTGTAAAAATTAAAAAAGATATTTGCTTTGAGCTCTAATTCTGAAAAATCTGTTATTTTGATAATATTAGGATCTGATTAAAATCAATAGTTAACCTTTAGAAGTTAGAAGTGGCTTATATTTAGTAGTTGACCCCTCTGGTGGCATGTATGGCTAGAGTGTTCTCCTCAGATATGGGAGGTCATGAATTTGAACCCTGGCTGACTAATAAAAATGTCACAAACAGATGTCTTGCATGACACTGAGCGTTAGGAGGTTAGTGGTAGGACTAGTTGGCCTTGTGTCAGGATAATGTGACTGAGTGGGACATAATGTTACATATCTGAAACATAAAGCCCCAGTGCTAGACATCACTATAAAGTACCACACTGCTGACATCAGTAGTGATATGGCTGAAATGTTTTGAAGCTATGTTAAAAGTCCATGTACCACACACACACACACACACACACACACACACACACACACACACACACACACACACACACACACACACACACACACACACACACACACACACACACACACACACACACACACACACACACACACACACACACACACACACACACACACACACACACACACACACACACACACACACACACACACACACACACACACACACACACACACACACACACACACACACACACACACACACACACACACACACACACACACACACACACACACACACACACACACACACACACACACACACACACACACACACACACACACACACACACACACACACACACACACACACACACACACACACACACACACACACACACACACACGACCTGGCAACTCTTAGGATTTTGCCATAAGTCTTACCAGAATTACCCTTAAAATATGAACTTATGGTATAAAAGCAAAAACTATGGAAAATTAGATCCGAGATTTATATTAGAATTAGAGAAATTTCTCAGGGAACTATACTAACTTTACAGCAGCACCTCAGATGCTTTAAACTGCCACTATTTGTTCATGCGAAGCATCTGCTTGATCCAACTGTTGATCATAGAATTTGCTTAAAAATGGTGTCCAGCAAGCGATGCGTGTTTAAGACAGAAGGGAAAATAAGAATCTTAAAAAGTGTTAATAATCAACACAGGAGAATAAAAATGAATGTTCAGATTCTTGTGAATAAAAAATGGAATGGACACAATTACATTTTTTGGACATCACATGCCAATGAGTATGACTAGTGGTGGGAGATATGATTTTGTCATATGTAATGGAAAAATATAAGAATTACATCTAGTTGAGAGACAACAACAAGCCATTGAGCTGCATAGGGGATGGAACTTGAGTTTGTGCAAATGTACTAGTGGTAAATAACGTCTATGCATACTTTACAATTTCTTCAGTCGAACATTATGTTCATTTTTGCTGCATGTTTCGAATATCAAACTTTTCATTACATTTTTGAGCTTTACATTAGCAGTTTATGATATTTTTTACATCTTACTGAAAACTGGTCAAACTTATAAAAAAATCAAATTCCTTACTGAGACTCATCAGGGTTGGCAGGTCTGACATGCACACACACACACACACACACACACACACACACACACACACACACACACACACACACACACATACACAAACATACACACACACATTTATTAGTTGGCTAAAGCATTACATTCTTTGTTTGAGAGATTTATCATTAGAAGAGAAACATTCCAATTGCTATTTTTCATTTTGGAATGAAAGATCAAAAGTAACAAAATGGTTCCAAGTTTATTTTGATGACATAATGTGGTGATACTGATAAATATCTTGATTGTAATTTAATATCCGGAAATTGTGTAGTGAAAATGTGTTCATGTGTTTTTGCAAACGTAAAATTGCACATGCCCATTTTGGAGCACTTTTGTATTTAAATTTTCTGTTTTTGGGAGTGTATAGTTTGGCATATTTGTCAAGTCTTAAGTTTCATCGTTTGGCATATTTGTCAAGTCTTAAGTTTCATCGTTTTGAAAAATAATCATGATTTTAATCTAGAGAGTGGTGTATTATAAAAGTGGTGTATTATAAAAGTGTTGTATTATAAAAGTGTTGTATTATAAAAGTGGTGTCAATTCTGGAGGCAGATGAGTAATGAGTGGGATGAGGATCAAACTTGGAACAAATAAATAAAGATGGAATGCATGCATTTTAATTATTAATAGACTAGTAACCCTAAAATAGTCTGGATGTTAGGTGGTAAATGTGTATTACATACAACATGACACTAACTCACTGGGTGATTAATAGAATATAAACACAGCACATAAAAGTCAAGAATGCATGTATCATTAGGTGTATAATATTATTTTATACTGCATATAAAAGTCAAGGATGCATGTATCATTAGGTGTATAATATTTTATACTGCACATAAAAGTCAAGAATGCATGTATCATTAGGTGTATAATATTATTTTATACTGCACATAAAAGTCAAGAATGCATGTATCATTAGGTGTATAATATTATTTTATACTGCATATAAAAGTCAAGGATGCATGTATCATTAGGTGTATAATATTATTTTATACTGCACATAAAAATCAAGAATGTATGTATCATCAAGTGTATGTCATTATTTTATACTGTACATAAAAGTCAAGAATGCATGTATCATTAGGTGTATAATATTATTTTATACTGCACATAAAAGTCAAGAATGCATGTATCATTAGGTGTATAATATTATTTTATACTGCATATAAAAGTCAAGGATGCATGTATCATTAGGTGTATAATATTTTTTTATACTGCACATAAAAGTCAAGAATGCATGTATCATCAAGTGTATATCATTATTTTATACTGCACATGAAAGTCAAGGATGCATGTATCATTAGGTGTATAATATTTTTTTATACTGCACATAAAAATCAAGAATGCATGTATCATTAGGTGTATAATATTATTTTATACTGCATATAAAAGTAAAGAATGCATGTATCATTAGGTGTATAATATTTTTTTATACTGCACATAAAAGTCAAGAATGCATGTATTATTAAGTGTATAATATTATTTTATACTGTACATAAAAGTCAAGAATGCATGTATCATTAGGTGTATAATATTTTTTATACTGCACATAAAAGTCAAGAATGCATGTATCATTAGGTGTATAATATTATTTTATACTGCATATAAAAGTCAAGGATGCATGTATCATTAGGTGTATAATATTTTTTTATACTGCACATAAAAGTCAAGAATGCATGTATCATTAGGTGTATAATATTATTTTATACTGCATATAAAAATCAAGAATGCATGTATCATCAAGTGTATATCATTATTTTATACTGCACATGAAAGTCAAGAATGCATGTATCATTAGGTGTATAATATTATTTTATACTGTACATAAAAGTCAAGAATGCATGTATCATTAGGTGTATAATATTTTTTTATACTGCACATAAAAATCAAGAATGCATGTATCATTAGGTGTATAATATTATTTTATACTGCATATAAAAGTAAAGAATGCATGTATCATTAGGTGTATAATATTTTTTTATACTGCACATAAAAGTCAAGAATGCATGTATTATTAAGTGTATAATATTATTTTATACTGTACATAAAAGTCAAGAATGCATGTATCATTAGGTGTATAATATTTTTTTATACTGCACATAAAAGTCAAGAATGCATGTATCATTAGGTGTATAATATTATTTTATACTGCATATAAAAATCAAGAATGCATGTATCATCAAGTGTATATCATTATTTTATACTGCACATAAAAGTCAAGAATGCATGTATCATTAGGTGTATAATATTATTTTATACTGCATATAAAAGTAAAGAATGCATGTATCATCAAGTGTATGCCAGTATTTTATACTGTACATAAAAATCAAGAATGCATGTATCATTAAGTGTATAATATTATTTTATACTGCAATAAAAATCAAGAATGCATGTATCATTAGGTGTATAATATTTTTTTATACTGCACATAAAAATCAAGAATGCATGTATCATTAGGTGTATAATATTATTTTATACTGCACATAAAAGTCAAGAATGCATGTATCATTAGGTGTATAATATTATTTTATACTGCATATAAAAATCAAGAATGCATGTATCATTAGGTGTATAATATTATTTTATACTGCATATAAAAGTAAATGCATGTATCATCAGGTGTATAATATTATTTTATACTGCACATAAAAATCAAGAATGCATGTATCATTAGGTGTATAATATTATTTTGTACTGCATATAAAAGTCAAGAATGCATGTATCATCAAGTGTATGCCACTATTTTATACTGCACATAAAAGTCAAGAATGCATGTATCATTAGGTGTATAATATTATTTTATACTGCATATAAAAGTCAAGAATGCATGTATCATTAGGTGTATATTTTTTTATACTGCACATAAAAATCAAGAATGCATGTATCATTAGGTGTATAATATTATTTTATACTGCACATAAAAATCAAGAATGCATGTATCATTAGGTGTATAATATTATTTTATACTGCACATGAAAGTCAAGAATGCATGTATCATTAGGTGTATAATATTATTTTATACTGCACATAAAAGTAAAGAATGCATGTATCATTAGGTATATAATATTATTTTATACTGCACATAAAAGTCAAGAATGCATGTATCATTAGGTGTATAATATTATTTTATACTGCATATAAAAGTAAAGAATGCATGTATCATCAAGTGTATGTCATTATTTTATACTGCACATAAAAATCAAGAATGCATGTATCATTAGGTGTATAATATTATTTTATACTGCACATAAAAGTCAAGAATGGATTATGAGGTGTATAACAGCATTCTATACTGCACATAAAAGTAAAGAATGTATGCACTATCAAGTGTATGCCAGTATTTTATACTGGCCATAAAAATCAAGAATGCATGTATCATTTTTTGGTACACATATATTATGTATGGAAAAATTCAAGAGGAAATATGGTCGTTATAGCTGTGTAATTATTTTTAACAACAGAATTTTGTATGTGCTTCAAAATCTTGAGAGAATTAGTTCACTATCAAATCAGTGAAGCAATAGCAGCAACTTCTCATACTCATAATTTAGAAGTTCTTTGTCTGTGTCTACATTAATAGATCAGTTGAATTTGATAATTTATAAAAACTAATGGCTTCCTACATCAGTCTCAGAGCCTTTTCCTAAGTTATTGAAGATTTCGTGCTTGTGTTTCTACTCCAAGTCCTAAACGACATCAGAGACTGCCATTTTGTGGAACGGAGAATACGAGACAGTTATAACCTACATACTTTAAATAGCAGATTTTGACCAGAGCATCAACAGTGACCATGTGATCTGACATAATGATCATTCTCACCAATGAATGTGGTATCTAATAGGGGGTTTTCCCAGAAGGTGACACTACAAAAACCCGATCAAAATGGCTGATATTTACAGAGTTGCCAAAAGGTTCTTGTATGGGCATAGGGGTAAAGTCCCAATGTTGGTAGAGGGCCAAAAGGCTTGTATTAGGTAAAGGGTTAAGAAATTAGTGTTAGAATTGGTCGACTTGGTGTCAGGATAATGTGACAGGGTGGGACATGATGCTGCGTGTATGCATCTTGATGCCCCATTGCTAGACATCAAGTGTATATCTGTATTTTATATTGCACATAAAAAAATCAGGACTGCATGTTTAATCATGTATAAACCAGCATTTTATATACCACATAATAGTCAAGAATGCATTTATCATTTAAGTAAATACAGTACCAGTATTTTATACAACAGATGTGCTTCATCATAAACATACACTATCATACACTGTTAGAGTCAGAAAATAGCCAGATCAATCCAGGAAGTCATTGGAAAAGTATATACAACATGTTAAATATTTGTCTTTCAGGTTTTTTTTAATCAGAGATTTGTTGTAGGTAGGTATATAGTAACAGTGAGCTAAATATATGTGTAGCTTATCTTAGACTGTTAAAGTGATATTTAAATGAATCTGGCATAATTCCAACTCTCCTTTACTGTGAGCAGTACACCCTTAACCTACAGTCTGCACCAAAAAATAACATCAGGTTTACCATTACATTCATAACAGGACCTTCAGTTAGATTTAAGGTGGAGGGTGAGTTGCAAAAGTAGGTAGCTTGTTTTGTGACACCTCCCAAATGGGGATACATTTTTTTGGGGTGGATGTTGTTAAAGTAGCCTGCTGTAAAGTAAAGTAGTTTGGTAAATTACCTGGCTTCTGGCTAATATGGAAAGCTCATGCTCCTGGCTGATACAGAAAGCCCAGGCTCCTGGCTGATATGGAAAGCCCAGGCTCCTAGCTAATATGGAAAACACATGCTCCTGGCTGATATGGAAATCCCAGGCTCCTGGCTGATATGGAAAATCCAGACTCCTGGTTGAAATGGAAAGCCCATGCTCCTGGCTGATATGAAAACCCCAGGCTCCTGGCTGATAGAAAAAGCCCAGACTCCTGGTTGATATGGAAAGCCCATGCTCCTGGCTGTTACAGAAAAATGCCAGGCTCCTGACTGATAGGGAAAGCCCAGACTCCTCGTTGATATGGAAAGCCCATGCTCCTGGCTGATATGGAAAGCCCAGGCTCCTGGCTGATATGAAAACCCCAGGCTCCTGGCTAATAGGGAAAGTCCAGGCTCCTGGCTTATATGGAAAGCCCAGGTTCCTGGCTGATACAGATACCTCATGCTCCTGGCTGATATGGAAAGCCCATGCTCCTGGCTGATATTGAAAAGCTCAGGCTCCTGGCTGATATGGAAAGCCCAGGCTCTTGGTTGATATGGAAAGCCCATGCTCCTGGATGATAAGGAAAGCCAATGCTCCTGACTGATACAGAAACCCCAGGCTCCTGGCTGATACGGAAAGTCCAGACTCCTGGCTGATATGGAAAGTCCAGACTCCTGGCTGATATGGAAAGCTCATGCTCCTGGATGATAAGGAAAGCCAATGCTCCTGACTGATACAGAAACCCCAGGCTCCTGGCTGATACGGAAAGTCCAGACTCCTGGTTGATATGGAAAGCCCATGCTCCTGGCTGATATGGAAAGCCCAGGCTCCTGGTTGATTTGAAAACCCCAGGCTCCTGGCTTATATGGAAAGCCCAGGCTCCTGGCTTATACGGAAAGCCCTGCATAATTGCAGTTTTTGCATCATAGAATGATGATCATGTAAATATTTTCTCCAACCTATAATTGATATCATAGTGGTGAATACAACTTTTTGGTGTCATTCATTAGGTTTTGGCCATATGCATGTCCATCTGTCTGTCTCTTTGCTTTTTAAAAATATCAGTCTTGTGGTTTTGAGCTTGACTGTACCTCTTGCAACAAAGTTCTTCCTTTGATCAAGTCATTAGTATCAGGTGGGAACAGTGACCTACATATTATATCAGTAGACTAATGTAAATTCTATTCTTAGGTTCTTAGAACTTCATGATATAAACATCAGTTTGCATGCTAATGGGATGGAGGGTGGAGTTGGGGTGGGGAGGGGGACGAGCAGTTGGTTCCAGAGATTTTGTGGTGACAAAACCACAGAGATTTTGTGGTGACAAAACCACAGGCCTTGAAGGTCTTGGGGCCATAATCATTGCACAAGGCGCCATCTACCCTTAGTATGCCACAGTATGGCATGAAATATTTGTAGTTTCTTTTAGGCATTTTTTGTCATTGTCATCTAATAATGTTTACCTTTTATGCTTAGGTCATTATTTCAGACACACTGGTATGCACAGCATGAAATTTGGCATCTGCTAAGGTGTTTCAAGGACTGCTGTAGCTTCTTTATATATATGGGTTACTATGCCCTATTTTTGGCATGATGGTGACTGTACAACTTGTATCTTAGGCTGCTATCTGTGATATAATTTCCTGTAAAATAACAAATGTATCCTTAGGATTACTATACCACCAAATGAAAGGTCACTGTGACCTTGATTAGAATGTACTGTCTAGCAGTGTGACTGTCATACAGAAGGAATTAACAATTAATACAACCTCCATTGTCTGCCATTAATAGTGAAACCTTCCTGTGTTAAGATAGCTCCATTTCTTTGTCAAATTGGTTTGAGAATTATTTTTTTTAAAAATTGCTTTAATTTTAGTGTGGCTTGGTCAAATATGCACAGAAACTAGTTCACTAGGTAATTAGTTTTTTTTTGCTAAGTAGTTGTAAATTAATGACCATTTACATCAGCACACTGATAAAGACTCCATAAATACAATAGACTTAGATCATATTCGTGTGACCTATATGATTAAAATTTGATCCATAATTTGTCTTGCATTGAATTTATGTAATGCATTTTTTACCTTTAAAATCATCCAATGTATGGCTGTTGTAGAAGTTAGTAAGTGGTTTCCAGACAGCTGGGGCAGACTTGGAAAGTGACCATAAAAAAAAATACCAAACTGGCTTACAACAGACTGCCAGTAAGAATAATGAAGATCTCCTATAAATACTATCCATGGGCTTATATGGCAGTTTGTGTATATCTTTCGACCAGCTGTGTGATAAAAAATAACCTGGTGAGATAAACATTTATCTCACTCAGTCCCAGACCTTCTCAGTAAATTGGCACCATGTGCACACAACTGGTGGTGAAAACAGACACTCTACATGTTTCCAGGTTCCAGATTTTAAATTTCTTTTACTTGAAGATATTCTCTGCAGTGGAACTGTTGGAAGTATACTAATTGAAGGATTATACACCATTAAGGATGTCAGAAAATTTGGTAAGTTCATAGGCACAAGTCATATCATGTTGTCTTACTATCAAGGGAAAAGGTTATTTTTCAGTTGAGAATGTTATTTGAGAAATGTCTCTGCAGTGGAACTGTTGGAAGTATACTAATTGAAGGATTATACACCATTAAGGATGTCAGAAAATTTGGTAAGTTCATAGGCACAAGTCATATCATGTTGCAGTCTAATGTAAGAAATGTACTTTTGACTTGGGTGCTATGGACATGGATAAAATATAGTTGTCTATAACATTTTTGTTACAACAATTGAAGTTGTTGACACTGAAGATGGTCCACCTGCCTTTTATTAAAACAAAATGAAGTAGTGTGGAAATATTAAGCTGCCATGTCATCATGACATTCATATAGTATTCTTGATAAGATGACATCAACAGGATGAGCTACATATTGTGACATGATTATGTAGACATGATTATGTTGACATGATTATGTTTATTTGATTATGTTTATTTGATTATGTAGACATGATTATGTTTATTTGATTATGTAGACATGATTATGTTGACATGATTATATAGACATGATTATGTTGACATGATTATGTTTTTTTTGATTATGTAGACATGATTATGTTGACATGATTATGTAGACATGATTATGTTTATTTGATTATGTAGACATGATTATGTTTATTTGATTATGTAGACATGATTATGTTTATTTGATTATGTAGACATGATTATATAGACTTGATTAAGTTTATTTGATTATGTAGAAATGATTAATGATTATGATTATTTGATTATGTAGACATGATTTTTTTTGATTATGTAGACATGATTATGTTGACATGATTATGTAGAAATGATTATGTTTATTTGATTATGTAGACATGATTATGTTGACATGATTATGTTTATTTGATTATATAGACATGATTATGTTTATTTGATTATGTAGACATGATTATGTAGACATGATGACATATATGTTTATCTGTTTCATTGACTGCATAACAAACCATTGCAATGATAACTTACCTTGTTGAAATAACTTACCTTGTTGAGGTCATCTTGATCACATGCAGTAAAAACTTCTCTTATTGACAGTAGCTTAATAATAATTACATAATAAAGATTCAGAAGAAAAATATTATTGTGATTCAGCCACAATGCATAATTTATCTAGAGGGACAATTTAACCAGACAAATGTTTGTCACTGGAAAAAATATAATGTTCCATAATAATTTTTATATGATCATTTTAATAATTTTGGGTTGCCAGGCAGGGTTTTCATATTGGGAAAAATTTTCCCTGCATTAAGTTTTGGTTTGTTCTGGCATTTGGCTATGATTTTTCTTCCCCTGTTCTTTAATATTATTGATTCACTACTGACATGAAACTTCTGTTCTACTTTCATGCCTCGTACACATCATCGTTGTTAAAATATTTTTCTCATTAGTTGACTTGCATCGTTGTGGGAGATTTTTAACATTGCATCATTGTAGGAGAAGATTTTTATATTTAACAGGTTGGTAAGAGTTTTGGCACCATTTTTCAGCACATAATAGACTTAATATGCTAGCCTGTATATTTTGGGTGGAGGAAGAACATTGGGAAAATCCACGGGGAGGAAACTTGCAAGTCTCTTATACCCATGTTGGTTGAGTCCGAGACACAAAACTATTGTCAAACAGATAACCAAATGCTGGTGGTGCAAAGCTTTATGCATTCTTCATGACATTAACAAATTGCTGATCTAAGAGTTGACTGCTTGGGTGGCCTAATGGTTAAGTGCCTCTTTATTGGATATGGAAGATCATTGCTTTGAACCCCAGTAGAGTCATACTAAAGACGCATTGCAGGGTCTTTTCTGAAAGTTCAAGAAAAATTCAATGCAGAGTGCAATAGACGATACATTGAAAGAGTGGATGCAGAGTGCAATAGACAATACATTGAAAGAGTGGATAATGCAGAGTGCAATAGACAATACTTTGAAAGAGTGGATGATGCAGAGTACAATAGACAATACATTCAAAGAGTGGATAATGCAGAGTGCAATAGACAATACTTTGAAAGAGTGGATGATGCAGAGTGCAATAGACAACACATTGAAAGAGTGGATAATGCAGAGTGCAATAGACAATACTTTGAAAGAGTGGATGATGCAGAGTGCAATAAGCAATACATTGAAAGAGTGGATGATGCAGAGTGCAGTAGAGAATACTTTGAAAGAGTGGATAATGCGGAGTGCAATAGACAATACATTGAAAGAGTGGATGATGAAATGTGCAATAGACAATACTTTGAAAGAGTGGATGATGCAGAGTGCAATAGACAATACTTTGAAAGAGTGGATGATGCAGAGTGCAATAGACAATACTTTGAAATAGTGGATGATGCAGAGTGCAGTAGACAATACATTGAAAGAAAGGATGATGCAGAGTGCAATAGACAATACTTTGAAAGAGTGGATGATGCAGAGTGCAGTAGACAATACTTTGAAAGAGTGGATAATGCAGATTGCAATAGACAACACATTGAAAGAGTGGATGATGGAGAGTGCAATAGACAATACATTGAAAGAGTGGATGATGCAGAGTTCAGTAGACAATACTTTGAAAGAGTGGATGATGCAGAGTGCAATAGACAATACTTTGAAAGAGTGGATGATGCAGAGTGCAGTAGACAATACATTGAAAGAGTGGATGATGCAGAGTGCAATAGACAATACTTTGAAAGAGTGGATGATGCAGAGTGCAATAGACAATACTTTGAAAGAGTGGATGATGCAGTGTGCAATAGACAATACTTTGAAAGAGTGGATGATGCAGAGTGCAAGAGACAATGCTTTGAAAGAGTGGATGATGCAGAGTGCAATAGACAATACTTTGAAAGAGTGGATGATGCAGAGTGCAGTAGACAATACATTGAAAGAGAGGATGATGCAGAGTGCAATAGACAATATTTTGAAAGAGTGGATGATGCAGAGTGCAGTAGACAATACTTTGAAAGAGTGGATGATGCAGAATGCAGTAGACAATACTTGGAAAGAGTGGATAATGCAGAGTACAATAGAAAATACATTGAAAGAGTGGATGATGGAGAGTGCAATAGACAATACATTGAAAGAGTGGATGATGCAGAGTTCAGTAGACAATACTTTGAAAGAGTGGATGATGCAGAGTGCAGTAGACAATACATTGAAAGAGTAGATAATGCAGAGTGCAATAGACAATACTTTGAAAGAGTGGATGATGCAGAGTGCAATAGACAATACTTTGAAAGAGTGGATGATGCAGAGTGCAATAGACAATACTTTGAAAGAGTGGATGATGCAGAGTGCAATAGACAATACATTGAAAGAGTGGATGATGGAGAGTGCAATAGACAATACATTGAAAGAGTGGATGATGCAGAGTTCATTAGACAATACATTGAAAGAGTGGATGATGCTGAGTGCAATAGACAATACTTTGAAAGAGTGGATGATGCAGAGTGCAATAGACAATACTTTGAAAGAGTGGATGATGCAGTGTGCAGTAGACAATACATTGAAAGAGTGGATGATGCAGAGTGCAATAGACAATACTTTGAAAGAGTGGATGATGCAGAGTGCAATAGACAATACTTTGAAAGAGTGGATGATGCAGTGTGCAATAGACAATACTTTGAAAGAGTGGATGATGCAGAGTGCAAGAGACAATGCTTTGAAAGAGTGGATGATGCAGAGTGCAATAGACAATACTTTGAAAGAGTGGATGATGCAGAGTGCAGTAGACAATACATTGAAAGAGAGGATGATGCAGAGTGCAATAGACAATATTTTGAAAGAGTGGATGATGCAGAGTGCAGTAGACAATACTTTGAAAGAGTGGATGATGCAGAATGCAGTAGACAATACTTTGAAAGAGTGGATAATGCAGAGTACAATAGAAAATACATTGAAAGAGTGGATGATGGAGAGTGCAATAGACAATACATTGAAAGAGTGGATGATGCAGAGTTCAGTAGACAATACTTTGAAAGAGTGTATGATGCAGAGTGCAGTAGACAATACATTGAAAGAGTAGATAATGCAGAGTGCAATAGACAATACTTTGAAAGAGTGGATGATGCAGAGTGCAATAGACAATACTTTGAAAGAGTGGATGATGCAGAGTGCAATAGACAATACTTTGAAAGAGTGGATGATGCAGAGTGCAATAGACAATACATTGAAAGAGTGGATGATGGAGAGTGCAATAGACAATACATTGAAAGAGTGGATGATGCAGAGTTCATTAGACAATACATTGAAAGAGTGGATGATGCTGAGTGCAATAGACAATACTTTGAAAGAGTGGATGATGCAGAGTGCAATAGACAATACTTTGAAAGAGTGGATGATGCAGTGTGCAATAGACAATACTTTGAAAGAGTGGATGATGCAGAGTGCAATATACAATACTTTGAAAGAGTGGATGATGCAGAGTGCAATAGACAATACTTTGAAAGAGTCGATGATGCAGAGTGCAGTAGACAATACATTGAAAGAGTGGATGATGCAGAGTGCAATAGACAATACATTGAAAGAGTGGATGATGCAGAGTTCATTAGACAATACATTGAAAGAGTGGATGATGCCGAGTGCAATAGACAATACTTTGAAAGAGTGGATGATGCAGAGTGCAATAGACAATACATTGAAAGAGTGGATGATGCAGAGTGCAATAGACAATACTTTGAAAGAGTCGATGATGCAGAGTGCAGTAGACAATACATTGAAAGAGTGGATGATGCAGAGTGCAATAGACAATACTTTGAAAGAGTGGATAATGCAGAGTGCAGTAGACAATACTTTGAAAGAGTGGATGATGGATGTCATTCATGATCTTTTTAACGTTTCCAGTTTTCCATTTTTTAGTTCAGCATTAGGTACTAATTAAAAACTGTCCTGTTTTAGAATAATAACTCATTTTAGTCATACAGCTGAAATTTGTTCATGAGGTTAATTAAATGCAAAATTCACAGTTAAAAACATTCCAGTCAGAAGAAAAGTTTTTATTTATTCTTCTAATATTGAATATAGTTTTCATTTGATAATCTTTTTTTTGACTAGTTGCAAATTATTATTATTATTATTATTATTATTATTATTATTATTATTATTATTATTATTATTATTATTATTATTATTATTATTAATTATTATTATTATTATTATTATTATTATTATTATTATTATTATTATTATTATTATTATTATTATTATTATTATTATTATTAAACATACATTTTTTATTAAGTATATTTTATGTTCAGCTTGATTGCAGTTTGTTGAATTTTGGTTTATTCCTGTTTATTTTCGGTGTAATTCCACATTCCTGGCATCTGTATCCTACTTTTATATACTCTTGAACAGAATCCCAATGCCTTTACACCCCCACCACCAAGTATAACCTGTTGATTGTTGCTTGAAAATGGAAATAACTTTGAAAGCAGAAGATTTGCATGCAAGTGAATAAAATTTTGTTTTTAAACAACTAATAGTCTGCTTTATTTTAAGGTGTTTTACAAAAATGTTCACACTGGCCAGAAGTAAGGGCGCCAACATTCTTGCAGTAGATTAGTAAAAAAATTCAGTTGCTAGTGTCTGACTTTAATTATACCTGTGAGGCACCTTCATAGAAAAAAAAAACAGTTGAGAACAGATACATAAAATAAATGCAAGGTAACCAATTTTTGTCTTCATGTAACAGGATTAAGATGTATAAAATTAACTTTAAAAGTGTTCAGACTGACTGAGAGCTTTATAGTAAATCTTATGCTAATTCAGATATAAACATTTGTAGCCCACTGCCCCCCTCCAAATGTCCCCCTCCCCCATTACAAGCATGATACTTGACACTATTTATATGGCTTGAAACATTGTACATTTATGTTGAGGTAGACTCAGAATGTTTTCATGTTATAAAAATATTTACATGATACATGTTTACATGTCCTTGATATGACAAAGTGTACCAATATTTACAAACCGTAACTTTATAATCTCAGAGACTTGTCAAAATATGCTATAAATTTAAATAATTTATATACAGCATACAGGAGTACAATATTACTCAGGAAAAAAAAATAAAAAAATAATAATAATAATAATAATAATAATAATAATAATAATAATAATAATAATAATAATAATAATAAAAATAATCATCATCATCATCATCATCATCATCATCATCATCATCATCATCATCATCATCATCATCATCATCAATAGCTGATCCAATTTTTCATTTGGATAAAATGTGCATTGAGAGGCAAGTGTCAAAAAAAAAACAATATGGCCAGAAAGTTATTTGGTTTTATGCTTTGTGGTAGAGCAATACAGACGGGTAGGTTATTTAGTGCCAGGGCTTTTGGAATGAAGTACCTTTCTCAAAGACACACCATGGTCCATGCTCATCCAGGCTGGTCCAATGGTAGGATTCCATGCATCCTGCATCCATTTCAGGCGCGAATCTGGCATGCTAGTAATTGAATCACTTTGGTTCCATTCTGATGCTGGAAACAATTATATATATAAATATACCAATTCTTAATTGCGTGTCAGAAGTATGTTAAGCAAATGCTGTTAAATGATTGCACATGTATCTTGTATGTTTTAGTAAGAATCATCTGGATGGACACTATTACAGACCAAAACACATTTTGGCATTCTGAAATATCCAAATGAGTTTATCATCTCTTTATTATATATATATATATATATATATATATATATATATATATATATATATATATATATATATATATATATATATATATATATATATATATATATATAATGTATCGGCTTGTTCAAAGGAACACAAAGAAAGAGCTTTGTAAATTTTAACAAAAATAATTTACTTTCCTAGAAAACATGAAAATTTTTATGTAAAACAAAATGTATGATTTACGGAAATGATCCAAATTGTTTGTTTTAAAGATATTAAACATAAGTCCTGTGAACAGTTCTAAATTAAGACAGACTTTAGTTCAGTTCTGGTCCAAGATGGTGGATGATGATGTCAGACGAAGGCTAACACAAAAGTACAAAATTTACATAGTAAAGTACAGTTTGTATTGTTCTGTTCAAATTAAGGATATTTTCAACAAATTACTTTGTCCAAACCAGTAATGTTGTTCTCCAGAAAAACAATTATTTAGAAAAATGAAGTACAATTAGCTCCACTAACAAAACATGTTGTTATATATAGACATATGAACAGAAAACTTCTAGCACAAAAATACCTTTTTTAAGGTAAAAGCTGTGTAACTCTGTTCTTTATTCTGGCTGTGACTGACTGAACTTTCTTATAAACTCCTAAGCATATCAACAAAGTTAATACTCATTTCAATTACACATTTCAATTACAGGTGCCTGGAGGACACATTGTAATTTTGCAATACATTTGGACATTAGGAAAGCCAGACCAAGTATCAGCCAATCATTTTCATAGCTATTCCTGAATGTTTACTTGTGATGAATTTGTCATCATACACAGCCTGTGCTCACATGAGTCACATTTACGACTTTAGTAAACATGAAGTTTCTAACAACATATTAGACTGATGCTAACATAATCAAAATAATAATAATTACATTAAATGAAATAAAAAGATTTATACAGAATTGATTTCTTAATACACACACTACAGCATGGTAACAATATATATATATATATATATATATATATATATATATATATATATATATATATATATATATATATATATATATATACACACTGTCCTGGAAAATATATATATATATACATATATACACACACTGTCCTGGAAAATAAATTGGGCATTGCTAGGAAAGGATTTTTATGACTAAATAGTCATGTGCATGAGGGATGTGTAGAAGTTTAGAAACTCTTCATCAGTGACAAAATTTGGAAAATCCTAACTGATCAACTTAGAACTAAGGATGGCCACTATTTTTACTTTACAGGTTGAGTCAGTAACCTGTAACACAATCTATGCCAAGTACAACAAAAAATAATGGATTTTTGAATTTTTTTGCAGTGTTCTGGAAGATAGAGATCACTTTGTATTAGAATGTCAATGTTATCTCTCTTAAGAAAGAAGTACAGTAGTCCCCCTCTTGAACGGCACCCCTCACCAGCAGCCACCCGATCCTTATGGCCAAAATCTGAAGGCACCGACGAATTTGTGTTCAAAATTACCCCTCAAGAAAGACCATCGGCCAGCATATTTTTGCAAAAACATAAAAATTTACCCCTCACAAGGGGCTTTGTTTTATTTAGTAATATGTATCTAGAACAATTTTTTTTTCTAGTTGTGTTAAGTAATCTGATTTCTGTTTCCCTGATGTCAGGTTTTCATTCTTCAAAAAGTGTTCTACATGTACCACTAAGGTTGATATTATATCCTTTACACCTCATGAGAAGCCACATTTATTCCATAAAGAGGAGAAAGACTCAAATTTTAATCCATACATAAAGGTAATCCATATATCTGAGAAGTGGCAATATTGATGTACAACACAAAAGTCTGCATGGAAAATGGTTTGATAGCCTTTATGGCTTCCCTTTGTAAAATGTTGAGTTTGTTAATTAGTGGCTATTACCCAACAATTGTAAAGTTTATAAATCTTAATGGCCAGGATGTGCTATTGTTCAGATCAAATCTGGATACATATCCATTTGCACTTAGAGTCAAAAAAATATATATAGAGTGAAAAAATAAACATATATGTTACTACTATAATAGGGTACCAGACTGTGACAAATGAAAAAATATAGAACATCTTGTTTAAATGCAGAAAAAAATTGTTTTATCAGTCTTGTAGTTGCAACATTGATGATTATAACTGGACATAATGTCAAGATCACATGGTCAGCACTGGCAAAAAATAGAAACAGGGTATTAAACAAAGACAGAAAAATCACGTGACAACACAACTTCTTTACAAAGAAAGCAGAAGAAAGCATTTCGTCTCTCATCAAATGTGTCGTCTGCATAATTAAATCCCATACAGTTAGCAACATCAGAATAACTCATTACCAAACAATAACATGTCATCACATAAATGAAGATGATTATTTCAGAAAACATCACTTATTATAGTCTACAATATTGGGTGAGGTGAGGAGGGGGACTGGTCAAACAAATTTAGGTAGAAAAGGCTCAAATAAAACAATTTTATGTTGAAAAGACTCAAATAAATAACATTATAACCGATAAGTTATTTAGCAGCAGTGGGAAAATGGAGCAAATGGAAAGAGAATTGCGTATGTACTAAGATTCAAATGACGTTTTTTAATGGTTCTGCAATGTGCATGACAACAACCTCTCGCATATCATGCTTACGTCAAGAATAAGAACTATTAATGCATGTTCAGTTGAAATAAGTCAACTATTATAGCACAAGAACCATTCAATATTTAATGTTGCTTTTAAACGAAGATATTAAATACTTTGAAAAATGAAGCTTTCTTACTATGTACATATACTTCTCACAAAAAATTTAGTCCCCCTCTGGAAAGGCCACCGTATAAGAGGGGGACAACTGTATATGAACTTGTATTTCTGGAAAGGTCAGTGATGGAAGTAACTTTTATTTTGCCATCAACCCACCACACGCTTGCTACACTGCACCTGAATTCCTAATCATAAATGTTTGTCTCACCACAAAGTCTTGTAGTCACTACCCCCCCATCGATAATCATTATGACATGGATTTTCACAAAAAGACTTCTGATGATGTCTACTGCTTCCTAAGTGTTGCAAATTGTGCTACTCTGACTTTGACATCAATATATACACCACAGTATTACTACAGAAGAATATTGTAGAATGATGTTGTCAACACTCAACAATTAAAAGGGAACAGTGGCATCACTAGGGTTGGTGTTACCAAGTTCGGTAACTCATGGTGTCATCCCCATGGACCCTCTTTATGTGAAAATATTCAAAAATTTTGTAGACTGTTATGGGTGGTAATTCACCCCCATGGACCCCCTTCCTGCACAAAAATTCAAAAGCTTTATATAGTCATTTTGGTGTGACAGTGTGGTATGTACTTCCCTAGTGATGCCACTGCCTGGAAACCTTTTACACCTAGTAATTCAGTTAGTCCTTCATCAAATACTGCTTGTGAAACAACCTACGATCATCATTGAGAAAGAAAGGCAGAGTTCCAGATCAGTGCTTTTTATAACTGTTTAAAATGAATAAGAATAAAATCACACAGAAGGCAAGTTGTTTTGGTGTAAAATTCACATCACATTGCTTGACTTTTTAAAACTAATATATCTATGAAATTTTGGAAGTGTAAATAAGTGTGAATAGCCATGCAGAACTAGCAATTTTTTATGACATATACATCAGAAGTAAAGCCAAATTGTAAGCTGTCCAAGAAATAAACCTTCATCACTTGACATACCAGAATAATGAGGAGAGGGAGTGGCATTTTTAATACATTTAGAGTTCTCATGAGATTTACAAAAACTAAAGTGTCATTTAAACCTTGATGCCAGATTATCATAAGTCAAAATAAAAATGTCATTTGTTTTTGTGTCATTCACTTGCAGATGGAATTTGTCTTTATTGTAAAGCAAACTGATGCTAAAATTTTGTACAATTTTAGAAGACTTATTCTCTTTCTCCTCAGAATATCTACAAATCTACAAATTTTATGTTTCTTGGAGTATGTGGGTCAGAATGATTATCTCCAGCAGGTTTTTTGAGCCATAGAATCTTATATATATATATATATATATATATATATATATATATATATATATATATATATATATATATATATATATATATATATATATATATATATAAAATGTACAAAAAGTGCTTCAAGTCCCACCAGGAGAAAAAAACTGCTAGGGTCAGGCACCAGAAGACAGGCATGGTCGGCTTACTGGAAAGAAGGTTTTTGTTTTGTCCTTAGAATAATGGACAATTAGCAGTTAGTCTGTTTGAAAGTACTTTTGTTGTCAAGGATGAGAAATGTCATATGAAAAGATGACAATTTTCAGTCAGTCAGCAATTAGTATAGTGTATACACAACAAAGTACATTGAAATGATCCACCCTACCATTGACAGTATTTCTAACATCAAGAAGGGCTTCAAGTTGAAATGTGTATTGATGATGTGTTGTATTGTGGCTGTGTACTGCAATGTGTTTTTATGTAGCACAGGTGTATTTTTTCACCCCTTCTATCTGCCATGGTACAGGCTTATCAAGTGCAGGAGGTAAATGCTTTTAATTACCTGGTATTCCTTACATGTGTCACAAGATGCTTGATTGTAGCAGTTGATTTAGAAGTCAAGTATTTACATGATTATGAAATTGACCTTTATTAATATTAATGAATGTTACAGGTTTCCTTATGCACATAGCAAATTGACTAGTGGTGAATTTTGCATGGTAGCTTATTTCTATGGGGTGTGGTCATTATATATAGTGGGAATTTGGGCAACCATAAATCCTGGAGAAAGGCTGCTACCTGAGTGTAATACATCATACATATACCTTAGGTTTAATGATTTTCTGGCCATAATATTAAATGTTTGAACAAATATACATACTTTTGCACATTTATTGGTTAACAGGAATCAAAGCAAGCAGGATAATTAGATAAAATAAATCATTTTGTTGTAGTTTCAGTGGAATTCCACTGGTCTTTGTCCATACCTTTCTGAAATTAGACAACATTGTCAGATGACCAGTGTTGGTTGGTTGATTTGTTGTAAGAGTTTTAGCATCATTTTTCAGCACATGATAGGCTATACATGGTGGCTAGTATATTTTGTGGAGTTAAAAGCCAGGAGAGCCCCAGGAGAAACCATCAATCTTTGGGAAGCTACTTGTTAACTTTCTCACACACCCATGTTGACAGTTGAAACTCAAATCCACATGGACAGTGGTCAATTGTTGTAATCTGTAAAGGTGAGCACCTTAGACCTCTTGACCAAATAGGGTCCCTCACCTGTCCAAAATACACATTTTATTTTTTTTAAATAAAAGTAAAATAGTTAAAGGTAAACAGACAAAATCATGGAGAGTTGACCTGTCAGGAAAAGTACTTCATTGTTCAACACAAATATTTTTATATGAATGATATTCATAATCATAATCCCAAAGTTTAATATTATTATTAATTTGTTTATTATTCTTTTAGAAGAGGGGTCTCAAACATGTGGCCCATGAGCTGCATGTGGCCCACTAAGCCATATCCTGTGGCCCACAGAATGATTACCATCACAATATCTCATGAGAAATAACAAAGGTGGTGTGGCCCTTGGGCCATCAAAAATGCCCGTATGCGGCCCTCCAGATGGTTTGAGTTTGAGACGTTTTAAAAGCTTCAAAGCATATGCTTAAGTTTAAAATAAATCAAATTGGTATATGATTGGGTCAAACTGATGTCAAAGACTGTTTCATCCTCTGTAAAACATGAAAGTGTTGGTCCATATCTTGCCATGCACATTGCTTTCCATTTTAATTTTTTTGGAGAAAACCAAGTCACATGGCTATTTGACAAATTTAGTCATCATGTAGCTTTGCATATTCATTAACAAGCAGTGATGAAGCACTGATCACTTTCTAATAGCAAGCAGAACAGTTATAAACAGTAAGCAATGTACCCAAGTCTGTAAAATGGACGGGCACACTGTTATGAAGAGTAAACACTGTACCTGAAGATGTAAAATGGATGGGCACACTGTGTTATGAAAAGTAAGCACTGTACCTAAATATGTAAAATAGATGGGCACACTGTGTTATGAAAAGTAAGCACTGTACCTAAATATGTAAAATGGATTGGCACACTGTGTTATGAAGAGTAAGCACTGTACCTGAATATGTAAAATGGATGGGCACACTGTGTTATGAAGAGTAAGCACTGTACCTGAATCTGTAAAATGGATGGGCACACTGTGTTATGAAGAGTGAGCACTGTACCTGAATATGTAAAATGGATGGGCACACTGTGTTATGAAGAGTAAGCACTGTACCTGAATCTGTAAAATGGATGGGCATACTGTGTTATGAAGAGTAAGCACTGTACCTGAATATGTAAAATGGATGGGCACACTGTTATGAAGAGTAAGCACTGTACCTGAATATGTAAAATGGATGGGCACACTGTGTTATGAAGAGTAAGCACTGTACCTGAATATGTAAAATGGATGGGCACACTGTTATGAAGAGTAAGCACTGTACCTGAATATGTAAAATGGATGGGCACACTGTGTTATGAAGAGTAAGCATTGTACCTGAATATGTAAAATGGATGGGCACACTGTGTTATGAAGAGTAAGCACTTTACCTGAATATGTAAAATGGATGGGCACACTGTGTTATGAAGAGTGAGCACTGTACCTGAATATGTAAAATGGATGGGCACACTGTGTTATGAAGAGTAAGCACTGTACCTGAATCTGTAAAATGGATGGGCACACTGTTATGAAGAGTAAGCACTGTACCTGAATCTGTAAAATGGATGGGCACACTGTTATGAAGAGTAAGCACTGTACCTGAATCTGTAAAATGGATGGGCACACTGTTATGAAGAGTAAGCACTGTACCTGAATCTGTAAAATGGATGGGCACACTGTGTTATGAAGAGTAAGCACTGTACCTGAATCTGTAAAATGGATGGGCACACTGTTATGAAGAGTAAGCACTGTACCTGAATCTGTAAAATGGATGGTCACACTGTGTTATGAAGAGTAAGCACTGTACCTGAATCTGTAAAATGGATGGGCACACTGTGTTATGAAGAGTAAGCACTGTACCTGAATCTGTAAAATGGATGGGCACACTGTTATGAAGAGTAAGCACTGTACCTGAATCTGTAAAATGGATGGGCACACTGTGTTATGAAGAGTAAGCACTGTACCTGAATCTGTAAAATGGATGGGCACACTGTTATGAAGAGTAAGCACTGTACCTGAATATGTAAAATGGATGGGCACACTGTTATGAAGAGTAAGCACTGTACCTGAATCTGTAAAATGGATGGGCACACTGTGTTATGAAGAGTAAGCACTGTACCTGAATCTGTAAAATGGATGGGCACACTGTTATGAAGAGTAAGCACTGTACCTGAATCTGTAAAATGGATGGTCACACTGTGTTATGAAGAGTAAGCACTGTACCTGAATCTGTAAAATGGATGGGCACACTGTGTTATGAAGAGTAAGCACTGTACCTGAATCTGTAAAATGGATGGGCACACTGTTATGAAGAGTAAGCACTGTACCTGAATCTGTAAAATGGATGGGCACACTGTGTTATGAAGAGTAAGCACTGTACCTGAATCTGTAAAATGGATGGGCACACTGTTATGAAGAGTAAGCACTGTACCTGAATCTGTAAATTGGATGGGCACACTGTTATCAAGACAAAGCACTCTGTTGGGACACCATATTGCTTGGGACACTATAAAGTACATTTTAAAATAATATTTGTATGCAATGTCTGTTCTAGGACACATCACTTTTTTCATTACAGCAATGGGCATACATTTTGACAAACACATTCTTAATTTGTCATATGCTTGAGTCGGACTATTTTCTGTTCCCAGATGTCCTTGACTTCCATACTTAAGAATGCTTCATTTGGATTCATAATCTTTGAAGGCAACACTGTCATATTGCCTGTATAATGTCATTTTGCATAGCTGGATGTTGAGCATGATGGGTAAGACTGTTATTGTTAATTTTTTTATTTATTTCAGCCCAATGACTACTGGGTGAGTGTACGTACTGTACGAACTCTTAATGATGGTGGTATTTTGGATCCAGATGACCAGCTGAATCATGTTGCTGATGACCGAGAACAGGTAGGGTCAGAAGATTTTTGTATCTATACTTTTGTACGTAAAGCCCATGTTATAATGCACTTTGGGATAGAATGCAGTACCAATCTTTTCCCTGTGACATAAATTAAACCACTCGTATGACAATTGTTGTCTGCACATCTTTTTGACTGTGATAATCGTTGTCAATATTTTACTTTCTACTGACCGTTTCTCCCCTTTTCATATAAAGCTAATAGCAGACTTTGAGGAACAGGGTGGACCCAGTTATCCAAGCAATGGGGATGGAGCCAGTGCCAGCTCTGCAGGGACTTCCAGTCCAGACATCTTCCAGAGTGAATTGCTGTCTAATAAAAATTTTCATCACCGTGGCTACTCAATGGATGGAGGGAATGATGTGGTTGTGACCGATAGTGATATTTCAGCAGGTAATTACTGAGTGGGGTATTTTTTGGGAGGGGATGAGGTAGTTGTAACCCATTGTGATCTTTTAGCAGGTAATTACTCAGTGCATGGGGGGGGGAATGAGGTGGTTGCGATCCACAGTATTTTTTCAGTAATTTCTCAGTGCATAGGTTGAATGATGTGATTGTGTCTCATAGTGATCTTTAGCAGGTAATTACTCAATGCATGGGGGATGAGGTGTGTGTGACCCACAGTAACCTTTCAACAGTTAATTACTAAGTTGTGTAGGGAATAATTGGGATGTTACCCCCAGTGATCTTTCAGCAATAGTTAATCATTGGGGGTGATGGTGTTGTGACACACAGTGACCTTTCATCAGGAAATTACAGTGCAAGGTAGTGACTTGTGCATTAAACAAGAGTGAGTGAACAATTATTTTGTCAGACAAATGAAATATATATTGGCACATATCAGGTGTCTTATGAACAAGAAAATTGAATAAATTGGTAGGGAAGTTTCTTTTTGGCATGTGGAAAAGAATGGAGATTTTCCTTTCCTTTTATTCAGAGAATGAAATAAACACCAATTAAATGTCTTGCTATGTGAAATTCATGTTCTGATCCTTTAAAATCACTTCAATGTAAACACTAGCATCGCAACATCACTTATCACTTTAAATGTCTTTTGGATCAAATCAAGCAAGGAAAGTACAATAAAAAAAAAAACAAAGGCATGCCGATAGCAGCATAAGTTCTTGAGGTCATTACTGTTCTAAAAATTCATTTTGTTTGACCAGTCATAAATGGTTTCACATTTTTATGTACTTAACATCACTAAAGTATACAATATCAGTAATGTATCCTAATCATTTGTAAATATGACCAGGGAGAGCAAAGAAAGTTAGTGAAAGGTGTATTCAATGACTGAAAAGCTGTGCATCCTAGACAGGGTTCATAATGGTGAAGCGAAATCCAATGTTTGCAATGAATTAAACAGTTGCTGAGTCGACATTTAGAATTTGGCTCAAGGATGAGCAGAAACTTTGGTATTATTTATGATGTTGATTTAAATAATTAGATCAAACGAAAATAAGCATGGACTGCAAACGATACTGAATTAGATGATGTTGTGTACATATGGTTCACACAGCAACGTGATAAAGGCGTTCCCATCTCTGGAACAATTCTCAAGGCCCAAGCAAAAAGAATGGTAAAAAGTATGGTGAATGAATTTCCTTTTAGGGCAAGCCATGGTTGGCTTTAGAAATTCCAATTGCAACATAGAATTAAACAATATTCATTGTTGGGAGAAATACGCTCAGCGAATCAGGAAGCCGCATGTAATTATCCATACCAGATCAGAGACAAAATAATCTGTGAACATCACATAGAGGTGGCAGAGAAATTAGAGTAAACAAAATGAACAGTTGTTTTCAAAATGTGAAGTGATTTTTGTCAAACGTGTCACAAACTGCAAGTATTATTGTGTTCTAATTTACGTTATTTTAAATTTGTAGACCCATTATAATGATTTTGGTAATGGCTAACTCGTGTAAAAAAAAATTCATTCTACTTCTACCACAATCAAATCTACATATCGTTTGATCGACTTTGATTTTTTAAAATGAGTATTGATCTTTTGTATAAAAAAATTTACTTTGGCTCAAACAAAACTAGAATTTATCCAATTCAACACAAACATTTGTGACATAGTACACAATGTGCAAAGTTGTACATGTGTTAAGCAAACGGAAACCATGTGGAGTAATGTTTTGATGATCTCCTCAATATACTGTAAGTTATCCTCAAATTAATGTTATTCTGTGAGGAAAATAGTAAAAAAAAAGGTTAACCACTATGAAGGGATATTTAATCACAGTTAATCATAGCACGTTTATTGAGTATTTAAGACTAACATACCAACCCAACCCACCCACCCTTTTTGCCTACACGACGATCCCTTTTTTTTGTTATTTGTTATTGGTCCCATCAATAACTCATGTGCTCGTTTATAATGCAGTCAGTGTTTTTGGACCCTGTTGTGTGTGAGTTATCAATGGAGTAGTTATAATGTACCATCAGATCAGGGTCTGTGTTGTTTGTTATTGGTCCGGCTTATAACGTGGTCAATGTTTTTGGAACCTGTTGTGTGCAAGTTATCAAGGGAGTGGTTATAATGACCCATCAGATCAGGGTCTGTGTTGTTTGTTCTGCTGATTACTCTGAAAAAACTGCACATTAACGCAGATCTGAGTGTGTATTTGAACTCCTAATTGAGTATATACAGTAAAGCAGTTTATACCGTAAAGCCAAAATAATTTATGGTTCTTGTGACATTGAACAAATTATTAGTAGCAAAGTCAATATAATCCTTTTTGTTTGTCCAGACAGACTTAAATAAAGAATAATGTAGAAAATGTCATTTGCATCCTGGATTTGGTTTTAATCATAGTTATCTCCATTGTTAATTTTTTTTTCTCCCAAAATGTTTAAAATCTTTTATTAAACATTTGTCCACATAAATAAAAAATGCAGGTTCAATCAGGTAATCAGAACCATGCACACTTTATTTTTGGCCATATGACAAAGGTCATATGAGGCTATAGATTTAGAAGAAAAATTAAGTAAAATGAGGCTATTGTTTTAGAAGAATTGTAAGGATTACCTTCACATTGTTGAAATGTGTTGTGATTGGTTAATCTGAAAAGTTTTCATTTACTTTCTGTAGTCACTTTTGAGGTGAATGAAAAATATGAACACCAGTATTAGGGCAGTTCTGTATTTATCCTGTGTCGTAATACATTAGGAATATATTCTGAATTTCATATTATATTTTTCAGGATCCAATTTAACTGTGCGTCGAGGAAGTGAGCCAGCCTTGAATACATTAGAGGATGAAAAACCAGCCAATGGACACGTATTTAATGGATTAAGTATTAGAAAGGTTAGAAACATTTTTCTGAAGAGCAATGAATATTTTCATTTCTTTTCACAGACCACTTTGGTGGCCTAGTTATTAGAGCATCCACCTCGGACTGGGAGGGTGTGGGTTTGAACCCCTGCTGAGTCAGACCAAAGACTTTAAAAAATGCCTTGCTTGATACTCAGCATTAAGAGGTTAGTGTTAAGAGTGGTCAGCTTGGTGTCAGGATAATGTGACTGGGTGGAACATCATGCTACATCATTATAAACTGTCAAACCCTGGCAGAGTCATATCTAAGACTTATAAAAATTGTACCAACAGCTGTTTCGCCTGGCGCTAAGCATTAAGAGGTTAGTGTTAGGACTGGTCAGCCTGGTGTCAGGATAATGTGACTGGGTGGGTCAAGATGCTATATGTCTATGGCATGTTATCCCATGCTGGACATCACTATAAACTGTCACACTGCAGACATCACAGTGATATGACTGAAAACACACAGAGCTTGTTAATATTTGCAACAGATACATTTTGCTTAATACTGATATTCTTGGGTTGGTGAAGGTTTTTTTTTTATTTGAGCTGAAGGATTCTTATTCATCGGATCTTTAAATTTGGAACAGCATTAAAATCCTCCAACTTAATTGTAAGAATGTCATTCCCCGAGTAATCCTGTCCAGATTGCATTACAATAAGGAATACTGGGCAGAACATGGAGTCAAGTACAATGCCGAGGGACATCTCATAGTCAATGACCTTGGATGTTGTAGAAAATATTCTATAAATGACAGGCTTCTATATAGTTGAGTGAATTGCAATTGCATTGAGATATAAACTCATTTAAGTTGTAATTGTTATCTAGACATGATTCAACAGAGTAAGTGATGATTATCTAACCAGGATTTACCAGAATAAATGATAAAGTACTGATTTATAAGAATTCAGACTGGTTGTATTTTCTTTAAAATCCTGATAAGAATTCAGACTTGTTTTTGTTTCTTTAAAAAGGGGGTTGGATGAATTTAGGATAAACTGGTTGTTTATATTTCATTGGGTAAAATTAATTTATCTGCAGGTAGTAAGTAGTACATTGCTATGGCTATTGAAGAATTAGACTTTTGTAGCTTGAAGTAAAGATATATTTGATTTATAAATTGAATTTATGCTTATTGAAATGAAAACCGTTAAACTTATATTAATTGCATTAAGCTATGGGACTTAAGGAATTAGGTTAGATAATCTTTTTAAATGAGTTAAGAAATTAGTTGGATATTCCTTTTTTAAAGTATTTAAGGAATTAGTTTGATAGTCCTTTTCAAATGCTTAAATCAATAACAGGATGAAATGTTAAATTCTTTTAAGATTATTTTCAGTCTTTATGGTAAAATATAATTGTGTATATTCAAAACCAAACTTTAAATTGTTCACATTTATTTATAAGTGTAATATCTTTTTATTACATTCGCAAAGAGTTTGTCCAGAAATTAATATTATAGGGAAGCTCACTAACATAATTAGTTTACATTTACCTCCATCTTTGTTGGCTATCATATAGAGTTGATGATGGCTTGTTATAATCCCTGCCTGGTATGTGTTTATACACCTGGAAAAATAAGTTGCATGGTATTCACAAACTCTTCTGTATTTTACTTCCTGCCCACATGTTGCACTTGTTGTCAGAGCCTTTTGGCTATCTAGCCAAATTTATCTTTTTAATAATGACTGATAGAGTTATATTAATTATTACAGTAATTAAAGTTTTCATTTAAATAATTGAAGTGGGAAATATATTTTGAATCTCTGAAGTCCTTATGTTTGGTCATAATTACCAAACTTAAATGAATTTCACTGTTGCTATAAACAATGAATTTAAAAATCCAGCAACAACATTGATACTTGTATGGAAACAATCTAACTTCATCCCCAGTCTACAATTTAATCCCATCCCTGATATACATTACAACCCTCCCAATCTGCTATATGATCTCGTCCCTAATCCACAGTAAAATTCTGCTAATATACAAAATAACCCAATCCACAGTCCATAATATAGCCCCATCCCCAATCCATATTTCAACTCCATTCCCAAGCCATGAATTTAGGTACTGCTGAAAACTTTGTTCTCAAAACCATGAAAATTGATACTCAGAAATATAGAGGAATTCATGATAAATCAATTTCCAATGATTCATTGGTTTTTGGCTCCTTTGTGTTTAATGGCATGACAGTACATACATATTATTTAGTACTGAGAAAATGTGAGTAAATTTCTTGCCCAGAAATACACCACGGTCTGGGTAGGATTCCAACATCACACTCATAGATTGTGAGTTCAGGATACCAACCAGTGAGTGTGAACAATAGCATGAACACAGTGTACTATTTGTTAAAAGTGACTGTTTTCTAGAACAGTCATTTGAACACCCTATATTTACAATCAGGAGAGAGTTACTCATTCTTAAAACAGTCACATGAATACAGTTAGATTTCACCAGCAACATGCCCTTTTCAAGAGTGTCATCAATATAACATCTGGTGTTGAAGCCATTTGCTATTCAACCTTAATATAATATTAGTGGGGATATTTATTATGTATATCATTGCAGAATTTTCCTTTAGCTTTTCAGATAGGAAAATATTTACTGTTATCATTTTATCAAATAAGTTTTAATATTCCTACATTATACTGTCAGCACTTTCCTGTAGGATTGCCTTAGTTGTCAATAAGGACTACATCTGCACTTTCCTGTAGGATTGCCTCAGTTGTCAATAAGGACTACATCTGCCCTTTCCTGTAGGATTGCCTTAGTTGTCAATAAGGACTATATCTGCACTTTCCTGTAGGATTGCCTTAGTTGTCAATAAGGACTGCATATGCACTTTCCTGTAGGATTGCCTTAGTTGTCAATAAAGACTACATCTGCACTTTCCTGTAGGATTGCCTTAGTTGTCAATAATGACTGCATATGCACTTTCCTGTAGGATTGCCTTAGTTGTCAATAAAGACTACATCTGCACTTTCCTGTAGGATTGCCTTAGTTGTCAATAAGGACTACATCTGCACTTTCCTGTAGGATTGCCTTTGTTGTCAATAAAAACTACATCTGAACTTTCCTGTAGGATTGCCTTAGCTGTCAATAAAAACTACATCTGAATTTTCCTGTAGGATTGCCTTAGTTTTCCTTAAGGACTACATCTGCACTTTCCTGTAAGATTGCCTTATTTGTCAATATGGACTATATCTGCACTATCCTGTAGGATTGCCTTAGTTGTCAATAAGGATTGCATATGCAGTTTCCTGTAGGATTTCCTTAGTTGTCAATAACTACTACATCTGCAATTCCCTGTAGGATTGGCTTAGTTGTCAATAAGGACTACATCTGCACTTTCCTGTAGGATTGCCTTAGTTGTCAATAAGGACTGCATATGCAGTTTCCTGTAGGATTGCCTTAGTTGTCAATAAGGACTACATCTGCACTTTCCTGTAGGATTGCCTTAGTTGTCAATAAGGACTATATCTGCACTTTCCTGTAGGATTGCTTTAGTTGTCAATAATGACAGCATATGCAGTTTCCTGTAGGATTGCCTTAGTTGTCAATAACTACATCTGCACTTAACTGTAGGATTGCCTTAGTTGTCAATAAGGACTACATCTGCACTTTCCTTTAGGATTGCTTTAGTTGTCAATAAGGACTACATCTGCACTTTCCTATAGGATTGCCTTAGTTGTCAATAAGTACTGCATATGCAGTTTCCTGTAGGATTGCCTTAGTTGTCAATAAGGACTACATCTGCACTTTCCTGTAGGATTGCCTTAGTTGTCAATAAGGACTACATCTGCTCTTTCCTGTAGGATTGCCTTAGTTGTCAATAAGGACTATATCTGCACTTTCCTGTAGGACTGCCTTAGTTGTCAGTAAGGACTGCATATGCAGTTTCCTATAGGATTGCCTTAGTTGTCAATAGCTACTACATCTGCACTTAACTGAAGTATTGCCTTAGTTGTCAAAAAGGACTACATCTGCACTTTCCTGTAGGATTGCCTTAGTTGTCAATAAGGACTATATCTGCACTTTCCTGTAGGATTGCTTTAGTTGTCAATAATGACAGCATATGCAGTTTCCTGTAGGATTGCCTTAGTTGTCAATAACTACATCTGCACTTAACTGTAGGATTGCCTTAGTTGTCAATAAGGACTACATCTGTACTTTCCTTTAGGATTGCCTTAGTTGTCAATTAGGACTACATCTGCACTTTCCTATAGGATTGCCTTAGTTGTCAATAAGTACTGCATATGCAGTTTCCGGTAGGATTGCCTTAGTTGTCAATAAGGACTACATCTGCACTTTCCTGCAGGATTGTCTTAGATGTCAAAAAAAACTACATCTCCAGTTTCCTGTAGGATTGCCTTAGTTGTCAATAAGGACTACATCTGCACTTTCCTATAAGAATGCCATAGTTGTCAATAAAAACTTAATCTGCACTTTCCTGTAGGATTGCCTTTAATAAGGACTGCATATTCAGTGTCCTCTAGAATTGCCTTATTTGTCAATAAGGACTGCTTTTGCAGTTTTCTGTAGAATTGCCTTAGATGTCAATAGGGACTTCATTGGCAGTTTCCCATAGAATGCCTTAGTTGTCAGTAAGGACTGCATCTGCAGTTTCCTGTTGGATTGAATAGTTGTCAATAGGAACTTCATGTAGTTTTCTGTAGGATTGCCTTAGTTGTCAGTAAGGACTGCATCTGCAGTTTCCTGTAGGATTGCCTTAGTTGTCAATAAGGACTGCAGCAACATTTATCTGTATGATTGCCTTAATTATTAATAAGGACTGCATATTCAGTTTCCTTTAAGATTGCTCTTAATAAGGACTTGATTGATAGTTTCTTTTATAGAATTACCTTTAATATGGACTTCATTGGCAGTTTCCTGTAGGATTGCCTTTAAGAAGGCCTGCATCTGCAGTTTGCTGTAGAATTGCCTTAGTTGTCAATAGGAATTGCATTAGCAGTTTCCCATAGAATTGCCTTAGTTGTCAATAGGAATTGCATTAGCAGTTTCCCATAGAATTGCCTTAGTTGTCAATAGGAATTGCATTAGCAGTTTCCCATAGAATTGCCTTAGTTGTCAATAGGAATTGCATTAGCAGTTTCCCATAGAATTGCCTTAGTTGTCAATAGGAATTGCATTAGCAGTTTCCCATAGAATTGCCTTAGTTGTCAATAGGAATTGCATTAGCAGTTTCCCATAGAATTGCCTTAGTTGTCATTAGGAATTGCATTAGCAGTTTCCCATAGAATTGCCTTAGTTGTCAATAGGAATTGCATTAGCAGTTTCCCATAGAATTGCCTTAGTTGTCAATAGGAATTGCATTAGCAGTTTCCCATAGAATTGCCTTAGTTGTCAATAGGAATTGCATTAGCAGTTTCCCATAGAATTGCCTTAGTTGTCATTAGGAATTGCATTAGCAGTTTCCCATAGAATTGCCTTAGTTGTCAATAGGAATTGCATTAGCAGTTTCCCATAGAATTGCCTTAGTTGTCAATAGGAATTGCATCTGCAGTTTACTGTAGGATTGAATTGTTGTCAATAAGGACTGCATCTGCAGTTTACTGTAGGATTGAATTGTTGTCAATAAGTACTTCTTTGGCAGTTTCCTGTAGGATTGCCTTAGTTGTCAATAAGGACTTCATCTGCTGCTGAGTGGTTTGAAGTAGGCATTGGTATTTACAACAAGCATACAGTGATAAACTGTGTATATGCCTAAACCATAAAATGATGGAAGTGTGTAGTAAATGTTGTGAAATGTAGATATGTATATTTGTTATACTAGTTTCAGTTTGGTGCAGTTTTGAGTGCAATGATTTTGTTTGACTTTAGATCAATACATTATAAATCTATCATGAGCCACATAACCCATTACAGGTCATAATTATAGAACATGTAACCATTTTGAAATTTTGCTTATAGCTCACTTACATAAGAAATTATTTCCACATGCATAAAAATATTACATTTTTCCAATGTTGAGATGTTTTTGGTCAAAGAATCCCATTCTCATCACCTTGGTCTGTCATATTCTTAACAGTCATCACCTTGGTCTGTCACAATCTTAACAGTCATCACCTTGGTCTGTCACAATTTTAACAGTCACCACCTTGGCCTGTCACAATCTTAACAGTCACCACCTTAGTCTGTCACAATCATAAATCACCACCTTGGTCTGTCATATTCTTAACAGTCATCACCTTGGTCTGTCAGTCTTAACAGTCATTACCTTGGTCTGCCATTGTCTTAAAAGTCATAACCTTGGTCTTAGTCTAAACAGTCATCACCTTGGTTGTCACAATTTTAACAGTCATAACCTTGGTCTGTAATAGTCTTAACAGCCATAACCGTGGTCGTTCATAGTCTAAACAGTCATCACCTTGGTCTGTCATAGTCTTAACAGTCATCACCTTGGTCTGCCATAGTCTTAACAGTCATCACCTTGGTTGTTCATATTCTTAACAGTCATCACCTTGGTCAGTCATAGTCTAAACAGTCATTACCTTGGTCTGTCAGTCTTAACAGTCATTACCTTGGTCTGCCATTGTCTTAAAAGTCATAACCTTGGTCTTAGTCTAAACAGTCATCACCTTGGTTGTCACAATCTTAACAGTCATAACCTTGGTCTGTAATAGTCTTAACAGCCATAACCTTGGTCGTTCATAGTCTAAACAGTCATCACCTTGGTCTGTCATAGTCTTAACAGTCATCACCTTGGTCTGCCATAGTCTTAACAGTCATCACCTTGGTTGTTCATATTCTTAAGTCATCACCTTGGTCTGTCATAGCCTTAACAGTCATCACCTTGGTTGTTCATATTCTTAAGTCATCACCTTGGTCTGTCATAGCCTTAACAGTCATCACTTTGTCTGTCATAGTCTTAACAGAGTTATAGTTGAATAAAAAAATATCTTTTGATGCATGTATTGAATGTTTATTTGCAATTATTGTTGAAATTATTAAATTACATTGTAACTTTAATTTAATCATTTTTGAAAACTACAATAAGTAGAGCTGCCTTTGAATCATACACGTCACTGGAATTGCAAAAACATGGTACATTATACATGTTAAAAAAATCAAGCTTTAACCTTGATCATTTTCATGGCTGTGTATACATGTAAAATCTTAATTCCATTGGCCATAGATAATTGATCTATCCACATGTCAATCACACTGGATTAATTAACCAATCAGCAAGCATAAATTAGACACACCTCCAGGCATTGCTAAAGTCTGCCATTTTCCTCTGACTAGCTGCTGGTAACAACACTGAATTGATCATGATATGTATTTGCAATTTGAAATGATTTGTTGATTTCTGAATTGATAGCAGTTAAAACAAGTCTTGTAATTCTGACCGTCAATATCCAAATTGTCTAAATGGAGGAATTAGATGTATTCCTTTCCTGAAACATAGGCGGAAACTTCGATGGAAAATTAGATGGAAAATTACTTGTCGCGTGTACATCAGCTGAATAAAGACAAAATTGATGGCAATTACAACTTGTTTGTTTGCATAAAAGTATATCCTGTCAATAGCTTGAAACCCCCCCAAAATTGTTGTTATTCTGGGGCTTGACGAATTTTTCACACACGATTGGCTATACATGGCTAGTATTAATGGTGGAAGACGGAAATCCCTGGAAAGAACCACTGACTCACAGGAAACTTTTGGCAAATATATATATATATATATATATATATATATATATATATATATATATATATATATATATATATATATATATATATATATATATATATATAACTTTTCAAGAATATAGGTGGAGAACCCACTAACTTTAGGACTTTATATATTATTTATTCTTGTATAGAAAGCACTGAGCCCAATGCTGCATTAATTTAAAGTTTGAAAATTTGTAGTTTATGGTTGGCTTGTCCCAAAATAAAATTATTTATATCTCAATCTTTCAGACACTCAAGTGATGCTTTATATTCTTATTGGGTTGAATGAGGAATGGTGAAACAAAAATGTAATTAATAATAAGGAAATATTAAATAAAAGTTTCAAATAATTATCTAACGATATGTTAAACATGCATTTACATGTGTACATGAACAGTCATTATAGATCAGAATTCCATCTTACTAACATAGCAGACCTTAAGATTATTATGTACAACAGTATACTTCTAAACAGTAATTATTTACAATTTTGTTAATTTTTTAATTTATATACTTCCAAGGCAGATCAAATTGATAAGGATAACTTTATATGCTAAATACATCAGCATCTTTGGGGTGAATTTCCTTTCATATGAATAAATTCCTAAACAACTTTACAATTGAGTGTTATTATTGACTTAAATAAAACACTTAGGTTATTAATGTACGAACTTTAACTACATACATAAATGTTGTCTACTGCAGTAATTATATATTTTTAAGAATAATACAAATCACATTAAATATCACCTAAACTGAAATATATTTCTTTGCCAAATACTTTATGTTTGTCCCAGGTTAAGTCAGGTGATTTGGTAGGCTGAGCATCTGTGATCTGATCTGTTGTCTGGCATAGGGTCAGTTAGGTATGGAGTAATGCTGTTTGATATATCTTTAATCTCCGTCTACAATCCATTGTTATTGTTCCTAATTACAGGTGATATCATTGTTCCTAATTACAATTGATATCATTGTTCCTAATTACAGGTGATATCATTGTTCCTAATATATGCTTCAGAAAATGGTTTACTAGCAAATCATAATCTGCCCATTTTACCAGGACAGTGGGCAACCTGGCAGTTTGTCCTATATGCAACCAACAAAATGGACCATTTTCCACAAGGCAGACTAAAGCAAAATCAACTTATAATTACAAATATAGATACTAACAGAAAGCCTCATTTTCCGTTTGCTTATGTACTACATTTTGTAATGGTATCTTTAGATTCAATAAATTTATTTCAACTTCCAATCACCATATGAACTTTAAAAAAAAAAAATGGTAAATCTGCCAGCATACCACAAATGTGGTTGTTGATGACCTCATTTGGGAACTATCTATTACAAGTGATGTCATTGTTCCTATTTATATGTGGTATAATTGTTCCAAATTAAATGTGACATCTTTATGTTTTTGTAATAAAGTCATTGATATTGCACATGACATTTATATACCATTGTTTTCCATAGTGATTGCATTTCCTATCTTCAATTCTCCCCTATCTTGTACCCCTTTTGACAATCTGTGCAGGTAGGAAATGTGATATGTATGCCATTCATTCCAGTCAGCTGACTCTAGGTCAAAAATTTGGTCTGGGAAGAATGTAATAGAAAACCAGTCAATTTCATTAAACATAGGTGTCAAAATTTATTTGCTTGGATCTTCCCTGAAATTTATATCCATCCTTGTGGATGCCAGAGGTCATCATTTTCAGGATTACTTCTCTGGGTCTTTGACTAGAGACAGGAGGATACATACAGGTGAAGATAGTTGCCTGTATAAATGATTTGATAGGGGAAATTAAATAATGGGCTTTCAGAAATATACTATTCCACTACCCTTGCATGTATTTAGTTCTTTTCTTGAATAGTTATAATTTTAAGCACAGAGAGACATATTTGACATTCCTTGCAGAGATGTCAACATTAATTTGTCATGGTCAAAAGTGTTTTCATTTTTAAACATCATGCACAGATAAGGCATGGTTTTTATATACAGGGAAAGGATTAGTGGTTCCTTGAGGAGCAATATTCTGAATTTTCATGAGGTAGTTCCAAGGATCATTTGGAAAATAAAAACAAGACCCAATTTTGCAGCTCTGGAAAACCAAACTTTTAACCCATTTATTGACATACACTGTTTATCTTAGAGGTAGATCCTGTTTATGTTAGGCATATACAGATTTGTTTATTTAGAATAGTGGCACAAGAATCCCCCCAAAGCTATTTGTATTTAAAAATGGATTTTCCATTGTAATAAGAAGTGAACTTGGTTTAATTCTAATACAGTCTAGTTATATTACTCCAGTGTTTTTAGTTTTCTGACTGTTAAGAGGGTATTGAGGTCATTTGGAAAAAAATATGTTAATGAGAAAAAGATATTCAAGTCATGAAAATAAAATTGTGTATCCAGTAATCATTATCTTCCTCCATGCATGACTGAAAAAAAAACAGGGATGGTTGTTGTTTTTGTGGTCATTAGGTGAATGATTTTGTGAACAGGATGTACAAATCACATTGCCAGCATGAAAAATGATTCTTTGATACTCCACTATATACTTTTTTGCTTATTTGTAGGTTTGGGTTATGCATGAGCTTTATTTTATATGTATGTTGGTTTAGGTAATGAATGCATGAGTGTCGTTTTAAATATATGTTGGTTATTTAATGTTTATTTTTGTATATTTGTTGGTTTTGGTTATGAGTGAGTTTTATTTTGTGTATGTTAGTTTGGGTAATGCATGAATTTAATTTCTATACATGTAGGTATGGGTCATGCATGAGTTTAATTTTGTGTATATATATATGTTAGTAATGGTCATGCATGAATATAATTTTGTCTATATGTTCCTATAAGTTATGCATGAGTTTAATTTTGTCTATATATTCATATGAGTTATACATGACTTTAATTTTGTGTATGTGTTCATATGAGTTATGCATGACTTTAATTTTGTCTATATGTTCATATGAGTTATGCATGACTTTAATTTTGTCTATATGTTCATATGAGTTATGCATGACTTTAATTTTGTGTATATGTTCATATGAGTGATGCATGACTTTAATTTTGTGTATATGTTCATGAGCTATGCATGAGTTTAGTTTTGTATATATGTTGTTATGGATCATGCATGAGTTTAGTTTTGTGTATATGTTGTTATGGATCATGCATGAGTTTAGTTTTGTGTATATGTTGTTATGGGTCATGCATGAGTTTAGTTTTGTGTATATGTTGTTATGGGTCATTTATGAGTTTAGTTTTGTGTATATGTTGTTATGGGTCATGCATGAGTTTAGTTTTGTGTATATGTTGTTATGGGTCATTTATGAGTTTAGTTTTGTATATATGTTGTTATGGGTCATTTATGAGTTTAGTTTTGTGTATATGTTGTTATGGGTCATGCAGGAGTTTAGTTTTGTGTATATGTTGTTATGGGTCATTTATGAGTTTAGTTTTGTGTATATGTTGGTATGGGTTGTGTATGAGTTTAGTTTTGTGTACAGGTTAGTTGGTGTCATTCATGAGTTTAGTTTTGTGCATGAGTTTAATTTTGTGTATATGTTGTTATTGGTTGTGGATAAGTTTAGTTATGTATATATGTTTATATGGGTTGTGCATGAGTTTAATTTTGTGTATTTGTTTATGTGGTTTCTGTCTGTCTGTCTCTATGTATGTATGTATGTATGTATGTATATATATATATATATATATATATATATATATATATATATATATATATATATATATATATATAAACACACACACACACACACACACACAAACATATGAAGATGTATGGGTAAGATGGATATTGACATATTGTATTATGTATATATATGGACATGTATCTTAGAGGGACTCAATGTAGGCTAGTTCTATTTTGTAATTGTGTTACCTTCATTAAATATATTATTATTTTTCAGTACAGAACTTTTTACCTAAAATATTGTCTGTCTGTCGGCACTGCACCCACTACTTGTTTTGTACACTTGTTCTTTTCTGTTTATCTGTAGTATGAGTGGCAACATGTTAAACCAGATTAACCTGACTTGATTGTATTTTTTATGAAACCACCATATTTATTCAAAGACACATCCTTGATGATAAGCCCAATGACATTGATTAATTTTTTATGAAATTGCCATAAAACATCATTGGCAAATTCTGTTATAAGTCACATGACAATGATTTTTTAAAAAAATGAACCTATATATTTGTCCATTTGGTATGTCTCTTCTAAATGATATATATCGCATGACTAGATTATTTTTTTTTTATGAAAGTAACATAAATATCAAATGATAAATCAGTTGATAATTCCCATGATGAAATTAATTTTATGTGAAACAGTTATATTTATCCCATCTTAGACTCTGCTTGTTGATAAGACCTTTGTTTAATTTTATTTGAAACTACCATATTTTTTATAATAATAAGTTTTTCTTGATGATAAACATAACTAGGCTAATTTTATATGTAACTACAATATTTATCAATTAATAAATCCTTTATCAGTGATAAATAAGCTGGTTGACTAATTTTATATGAAAGTACTGTATTTATTCAATGATAAATCCCTTTTTGATGATAAGCTCCTTGGTTGATTTTATTTGAACTACCAGGTGTCTAATGATAAGTTGGGGGTTGAGAATAAGCCCTATTACTAATTTTATGTAAAACTACTATATTTATCCAGTTACTGGTTGATAAGCCCCATGATTATACTAATTTTATTTGAAACTAGTTGGTAAATCCCTTCTTGATGATAAGAATATCCTTGATAATAAGCTCATTCTGTATGCTTGGATAACAATATTTGGCTGTCTCCTGGTCTTATCATGGGGAAATACTGTATGTCTCAGCAAGAGACAAGAACCTGTGATGTTACTCCAAATAATGTTGTGAAGTGATTTAAATCCTTTATAAGCCTTTCCTTTTGTCTTATTACCCTCTAATTAGGCATGTATTTGAGAACTTTTGCTGTGTTCAAAGTTACAGTTCCCACCTGATATCCAACTGTTAGGTTGCTATGGCAAATGGAGATATGTACAATTTATTGTTCTTTAATTGTAGAGAAATTTACCTTTAGTGTACTGCAGCTTTTCATAGGAGATAAATTTAACCTGATCTGAATGACAAATAATCCTATCACCAGTGTTCAGTTGGCTTATTTTAATGTAATTTACACTTAGACTCCAAAGCAATATATTATAGAGCTTTTGTCTTTTTTAAAGCAATTGTATTTAAATGTGTAAGCATTATATATCAATTTGCATTCTTTATATATTCTTGTATTGTTGAAAGATGGGTTGATGTTGTTCTTTAAATATTTGTTTAAAAAATAGAGATATTCTTTTCCTTTTATTCTTTCCTTGCCATTTAGTATGGGACATGAATGGTTAGACTTTACAAAAACTGAGTATCCCTCTATACTATTTATTTTTCCTTGTTCTGTTATAGGAGAGCTTTTACTAGAAAATCTCACTAAATACCTTAAGGGCTCAAATTAAAGATGAATTTAAAAATAATGTTGTTCAATTATTGCCAGTTAAGTTGCTGTAACTAAATTATTCTCCAATTATTTTTGTTCTAATGTTCCTTCTTGACAAGAAATAATATTTAATGAAGATTCTGTGTAATTTAATGCTCTTTAATAATTTTAGGCTGTTAAATAAGTTTTAATTGTATTTGATATTTTTGTATTATTCCCAATTTAATTTTCCTATAAATGTCACATGGTCAGAGTTATGACTTTTTATGAAGGATTTACAGTATGCTGAATTGTTATTTTCTTTGTGAATGAGACTGAGAGTTATGAAATTGACCCATTTCTTTGTGAATGAGACTGAGAGTTATGAAATTGACCCATTTCTTTGTGAATGAGACTGAGAGTTATGAAATTGACCCATTTCTTTCTGAATGAGACTGAGTTATGAAATTGACCCATTTCTTTCTGAATGAGACTGAGTTATGAAATTGACCCATTTCTTTGTGAATGAGGCTGAGAGTTATGAAATTGACCCATTTCTTTCTGAATGAGACTGAGTTATGAAATTGACCCATTTCTTTGTGAATGAGACTGAGAGTTATGAAATTGACCCATTTCTTTCTGAATGAGACTGAGAGTTATGAAATTGACCCATTTCTTTGTGAATGAGACTGAGAGTTATGAAATTGACCCATTTCTTTGTGAATGAGACTGAGAGTTATGAAATTGACCCATTTCTTTGTGAATGAGACTGAGAGTTATGAAATTGACCCATTTCTTTGTGAATGAGACTGAGAGTTATGAAATTGACCCATTTCTTTCTGAATGAAACTGAGAGTTATGAAATTGACCCATTTCTTTCTGAATGAGACTGAGAGTTATGAAATTGACCCATTTCTTTCTGAATGAGACTGAGAGTTATGAAATTGACCCATTTCTTTCTGAATGAGACTGACAGTTATGAAATTGACCCATTTCTTTCTGAATGGGACTGAGAGTTATGAAATTGACCCATTTCTTTCTGAATGAAACTGAGAGTTATGAAATTGACCCATTTCTTTGTGAATGAGGCTGAGAGTTATGAAATTGACCCATTTCTTTGTGAATGAGGCTGACAGTTATGAAATTGACCCATTTCTTTGTGAATGAGGCTTACAGTTATAAAAATGACACATTGCTTGGTTTGTTGAGGACATGGATAGTGTATATGTATATTGAGGACTGTATACATGTATATGTATTGAGGACAGTGTATTTGCATTGACAATATTGTAGATGGCATCAAGGACATCAACATTGTATATGTGCATTGAGGACATGGACAGTGTATATGTATATTGAGGACTGTATACATGTATGTGTATTGAGGACAGTGTATTTGCATTGACAATATTGTAGATGGCATCAAGGACATCAACATTGTATAGGTGCATAGAGGACATGGACAGTGTACATGTATATTGAGGACTGTATACATGTATGTGTATTGAGGACAGTGTATTTGCATTGACAATATTGTAGATGTGCATTGAGGACATGGACAGTGTACATTTTCATTGATTCATTGATGCACAAATTATAATAAGCTCATGGGCAAGGCAAATGTGCATTGAAGGAATGCACAGTGCAAACTTGCATTGAGGTCATGGACATTGTAAATGTGCATTGAAGGAATGCACAGTGCAAATATGCATTGAGGAAATGGACAAAGCACATATATTATGAAGATTATAGAGAAATAGAGGATATTTACTTGAAATAAGTGATCAACAGGTACATTTCATTGAGTGGGTGAAAATATTTAAGTTTTTCACCCACATGATAAAATATATCCATAATTGATTTGTAGCAAGCAAATTTTTTTTTCAATTCTCAAACGTATTGGTGATCAAGATAGGTTGAAGTAGCAAATTCCTTACTGGAACCCAGTCTGCCATTTATGTTTTGTGTTTTCAGGATTATTCACACGTAAAATATAATTCTCCTTTACATTTCAAAATTTTATAGCACTCTAAGAAAAAAAAATAAATTGTGCACCTCTTGATTCGAGCTTGAGTCCTCTTTAATTGGAGATGAACATCTTTACCACAGTGATATGGAAGTATCTGCAAATTTCTTCAAACTTGTAATTCACTTGAGTCAATTATTACAATAATTATACTTGGAAAATTCCACAATTTACCACATAAAATAACTCTGGATATACGAGATTGTAGGTCACGGTACATAATGGCATTATCAGGTAGATATGATGTGTGGTCAGTATTGTTTTACTTTTAGTAGTTGCCATAAATATCATTACCTTTTTGTTAATCACTCATTGGCATGTATCCTACCTTAAAAATTCAGTTTATCAGATTTTGAGGTAGAATGTGACTCTTGTATTGGGGAAGTTTGGTATAGCATTATCTTTACATAGATTTTACAATGCAGAACCAGGCACATGGATCTTCCTGAATTTTGTTTTTAATTTTGAACATTTGTATACAGTAAATGTAGACTTTTCAGTGAACCTTTATGACCCATATACAAACAGATAACTTGATATGATATACATGTATCTGTCAGATTAAATTACCAGTGTGGGTTAGTTTGAACAGTATCGATATGACAGTTGTCATGAAAGGAATAAAAATCAATTTTCCTGTGAGTATACAAAAATGTATTTTATCAACATGCAAAGCTAAAGAATAAGTTTTAAATGTTTTGCATTTATTTGTTAGTATTTTTCATTTTTTTGTACCTACTTGATGTCATTACTATAAAATTAATAATCAATAGTTTTTGAACTGAATATATTTCCAAGTGTAGGCATATATGTATTCTCTTTAAAAAAGAGACCTGACTTTAAAGACCACTGACAAGACTACCTGTCAGGAGAGATCAAGTCTTGAGAAAATACACCTTGTAGGCAGAAGCAGTGGTCTTTAAAGACATGTTCTATTGCACTAGCTTTTGGAGTGACTTCCTTATATGTGACTGTGGCTTTATTAGGGACAGTTTATATGGACTTTGGATATTGCTTACTCAATATATCATTGTGTTGTATACTGCCTTTATAGTAAGACCTTTTAAGCAGAAACCTGTTACAACCTATGTCACATCATTCATTCCTAGCTTTGCCTGATAGTGCATGGATTATCATGTGGTATTGTGAGTGTACCTAATAATGAAGTACACACACACACACACACACACACACACACACACACACACACACAAGTGTTGGAGTAGTCTAAAGTACTCACTGTTATGGATTACTGCCATCTCACCTCTATTTGCATAGGTTCGAGTCTCAGGCTTGGCCAATGTGGGTACATGAGAAAACTTGCCAGAAGCTTCTCATTGGTTGGTGGTTCTCTCTGGGTACTGCCTTCTGGAGTTTTTGTGCTGAAAAATGGCTTTAAACCCTATAACAACAGCAACATACACACACACATGCACACACACACACACACACACACACACACACACACAAACACACACATATACACATTTTATTCAGTAGGATCCATAACCATACTTGTAACAAGAGGTTTCTCATGATATAGGATCCTCTAGTGAAGGAGTTTATATGGGCTTATAATGTGGAGTGTATATGGCTTTATAGTGAGGAATGCATATGGCCATATAGTGAGGGAATATATGTGGCTGTATAGTGAGGGTATGTATATGACTGTATAGTAAGGGATTGTAAAAAGCTTTATATTGAGGGTTTGTTTGTGGCTGTATATTGAGGAAATGTATATGGTGAGGGAGTGTTTGTGGGCTTATAGTCAGGGAATGTACATGTTTGTATAGTGAGGGAATATGTATATCTGTATAGTGAGGGAATGTATATGGTTGTATAGTGGTTTTGGTCTTACAGTAAGTGAAATGTATATGGCTGTATAGTAAGGGAGTATTTATGGCCTTACATTGAAGGAATGTATTCGGCCTTATAGTTAGGGAGGATAGATGACTTTATGGTCAGGGAGTGTTTATATATATATATATATATATATATATATATATATATATATATATATATATATATATATATATATATATATATATATATATATTGCTTTATGGTGAGGAATTGTATATGGTCTTAAAGTGAAATGTGGGTTGGACTTGCAGTGAGAAAGTATATGTGTCCTTAAAGTGAGATAGAGGATTGGTTGTTGTTGTTATTGTTGTTGAGTAGGGTTTAATGCCATTTTTCAGCACAAGATAGGCTATACATGGCAGCCAGTATAAAGAGAAAGAACATAGGAAAACCCTGGAAAAACACCTACCCATGAGAAGCTACTGGCAAGCTTTTTCACATACCCACATTGGCAAAGTTCAAGACTTAAACCCACACAGGGGTGAGATGGCAGTGATCCTTAATAGTGAGCACTTTAAACCACTAAGCCTCTCAGATAATGGGTTGGACTTAGTGAAGAAGTGTATTTGGCCTTAAAGTGAGATAGTGGGTTGTCCTTATAGTGGGGGGAATGTATATGGCCATAAAGTGAAATAGGTTGTTCTTATAGTGAGGGAGTTATATGGCCTTAAAGTGGGTTGACTTTTTAGTTAGAGAGTATGTATTTCCTTATGGAGAGGGAGTGTATATGGCCTTGAAGTGAGATAGTTGGGTGGCCTTATAGTGAGGGAGTGTGTATGATATTGATGTGAGGGATCCTTATAATGAGGGATCGTTTTATTTGTCATTTGTTTAGCTCTAACCTGAATGAACTGTTTTTCCTTAAGAACTGATTTTATCTGATTAACTAGTGTGAAGTGTATCAAGGAATTAATTCTCCCTTGATTAGACAGACCAGCAAGTCCTTCTAGTAGATTTGGGATTGGGCCAGACAAATTTATCCTTAGGGAATATTTCTCAAATTTTGTAATTAATAGCCTTGAACTTGTTGTTAAATATGGACTTATTATAAACATGGGGTAAATAGGTAACAGGTACAGAGGCATGTGCTTCCTGTGGCTATAATAAATTATCTCAGTGTTAGACACCTAGGCTTGATTCCTGGTCCTTGGGTTGAGCCTGGCATCAGGAAGGACACAGCATTGAATTCCTAACATTCAGTTTCTCATGTCCCAGCCCTAGCTTTCAATTTGTCATATCACAGCCCTGTCATTAGGAAACTGTATGAGCTCAAACTAAAAAACCCCAAATAAAAAGATTATATTTAGGGTTGCTTAAGATCTTTTGACTTTAGGAATATATATAAATATAATATTGTTATGTATCGGCACGTTCAAAGTAATGCAAAAAAAAAGAGTGAAAGACAACAAGCTTTGTAAATTTAAAAAAAAACTAATTTATTTTCCTAGAAAACATGAAATAATGTAAATAATTTAAGCAAGACTTACTGTTTACAGAAATGATCAAAATTTTGTTCAAAATAGAAATATAAGTTTTGTAAAAAGTTCTAAACACATTCTGAAGTCTCTGAAGTTCTGATCCAAAATGGCGGATGACCACGCCAGACAAAGGCAAACAGAAAATTCCAGAATTTACACAATAAAGCACAGTTTGTGTTGTCCCGTTCCAATTTAAAATATTTTCGGGAAAATGTCTTTGTCCAAATCAGTAATGTTGTTCTCCAGGAAAACAATTATTCATAAAAACGAAGTCAGAATAGCTTCTCTAACAAGATGTTCTACGTAGACATACGAACAGACAACTTCTAGCACAAAAATACCTTTTTTAAGGTAATAGAAGTTGTATAACTGACTCCACTATGAATGCCTGTCTGTGACTGTTGACTCTATACTACGACTGTTTGTCCATGACTGTGTACAACTTACAAAAATCTCAAACATATGAATGAAGCTAATGCGTTGTTTGAATTGCACGTGCACAAGGACGCATGCAATTTCGTAATACATTAGGAAAGCCTGACTCAGTATCAGGCAATCATTTTCATGGCTATTCCTGAATGTTTACTTGTAATGAATTTGTTATCAAACACAGCACGTGCTCACAAGAGTCACATCTACGACTCAAATAGATAAGATGTTTTTCAACAACATATTAGACTGATATTATTATAATTATATTAATAATTACATTTAATGAAATAAAAATGAAATAAAAAGATTTATACAGAATTTCAGGGCCTGATCTGTGGTTGTGTGCAGATTAATGATTTCGGGGCTTGATCTGTGGTTGTGTACAGATTAATGATTTCAGGGCTTGATCTGTGATTGTGTACAGATTAATGATTTCAGGTCTTGATCTGTGGTTGTGTGCAGAATAATGATTTCGGGGCCTGATCTGTGGTTGTGTACAGAATAATGATTTCAGGGCCTGATCTGTGGTTGTGCACAGATTAATGATTTCAGGGCCTGATCTGTGGTTGTGCACAGATTAATGATTTCAGGGCCTGATCTGTGGTTGTGTGCAGATTAATGGTTTTGGGGACTGATCTGTGGTTGTGTATAGATTAATGGTTTCAGGGCTTGATCTGTGGTTGTGTACAGATTAATGATTTTGGGGCCTGATCTGTGGTTGTGTACAGATTAATGATTTCAGGGCCTGATCTGTGGTTGTGTGCAGATTAATGATTTTGGGGCCTGACCTGCGGTTGTGTACAGATCGATGATTTCAGGGCCTGATCTGTGGTTGTGTACAGATTAATGATTTCAGGGCCTGATCTGTGGTTGTGTACAGATGAATGATTTTGGGGCCTGATCTGTGGTTGTGCACAGATTAATGATTTCGGGGCCTGATCTGTGGTTGTGTACAGATCGATGATTTCAGGGCCTGATCTGTGGTTGTGTACAGATGAATGATTTCGGGGCCTGATCTGTGGTTGTGTACAGATGAATGATTTTGGGGCCTGATCTGTGGTTGTGTACAGATTAATGATTTCAGGACCTGATCTGTGGTTGTGTACAGATTAATGATTTCAGGGCCTGATCTGTGGTTGTGTACAGATGAATGATTTTGGGGCCTGATCTGTGGTTGTGTACAGATTAATGATTTCGGGGCCTGATCTGTGGTTGTGTTCAGATTAATGATTTTGGGGCCTGATCTCTGTTTTGTGTACAGATTAATGATTTTGGGGCCTGATCTGTGGTTTGTGTACAGATTAATGATTTCAGGGCCTGATCTGTGATTGTGTACAGATTAATGATTTCAGGTTCTGATCTTTGGTTGTGTATAGATTAATGGTTTCAGGGCCTGATCTGTGGTTGTGTGGAGATTAATTGTTGCAGGGCCTGATCTGTGGTTGTGTGCAGAATAATGATTTCAGGGCCAGATCTGTGGTTGTGTACAGATTAATGATTTCAGGGCCTGATCTATGATAATGACTTCAGATCCTGATCCTGGCAGGGTATCACGCTACCAGGCGAAGTGGGCGAAAAAGTCGTCTAAAATATGTAAACTTCACCTTCTGTTTGGAAAGCGAAAATGACTTCACCCTGTGATTTTTTTTTTAGATATGTTGACCGACCATATATTTTTTAGATGCCCCCTCGCATTAGCTTAGTTTGTTCTAATGTGGTGTTGTAGTGAAATGTATTCATAAAGCCATCAGTAGCTAGGCCTAGTTTTGTAGTCAATTACATTGACAAATAATATCTTGCACATTCATATGCATGTGTTTTGATAGCTGATTGACCATTAACACTTTCCCCAAGTCAGCAACTATCACTGCCCAATTTCCACAGTTATCCTTAATAATAAAAACATACAAACTTGTGTCTTCTGATTTTAAAGCTAATATGTAATCAGCATTTGTGTTTTAAGAACAAAATCAGTGATCTGGATATTTTAATTGCCTCTTGTAATAAAATTAGTTTGAAACTAAGTGAACCTGTAATGGGAAAATACATTGCTGTGTGTGGCAGTTCCAGTTTAAAGTTTATTAGATTGTCTGTTTTTGTAAATCATCGTGCAAATATATTTAAACAAATACAATTCATAGAAAGCCTAGGTATTATGATTATGTTATTTGAGATTTAACTTTAAAATTATGTAGAACAGAAACATATGGAACAATTCTATGTTGTGGAATTCGCGAGAAGCGCTGTATGGTCAGTCTTTTTGATTTGACTCGTATTTATGAAAATATGGAAAAAGAAGCACAGTCTTTTCTATCTAATCAATTCCTAAAATTTATATAAGTATGTAGACAAGATGAATAAGAATAAGCCATAAATTTGGAATCCTATTAATTGTACTGCAAAAATGAAGCTATATAAAGTTAGAGGTAACATTACGGAAATCACTCCGTCTAAAAATAGATGCATTCACATGTCTACTGATTCAGTAGGAAAGAAGGGCATATGTAGTTCACATTATATACCAACTATCAATGAGTGATGTGTGTAATTTTAGTGTTATGTATAAATAGTTATGGCAATTTTTAATTTACAACAAGAAAATAGGGTGAACAGTATGATCCAACACATTTGTGCATTTGCCTTTATGTACATGGTAAAGGGGGTTGTTTCAAAATCATTTAGAAATCTTTCAAAATGTCATTATTGTGAACTAAGTATTTTTAAACAGAATTTATGAAGGGTAGTTGATTAAGCATTTTTAAAATCTTGCAGTCACAGAAATGTAATCTGGTTACTCAGTTAAAATTTGTTACATTGTAGTTTCTATTATTCACTTTTCAGGTCATATGGACAAAAAAAGTCAGAAAATTTTCTACTTGAAAATAAAGTATTGCTTAAATCTAATGCTAAATTCAAATATGAATACTGGGAAATAGAGGGCATAATTCAAATAAGAACACACACACACACATATTGCGTTTCATGCTTCGCATCCACTTTTCCCTTGTTTAGCTCCCACTTCTTCCTGTTCTGTCCAAAAGGAGAAGGACCCCTTTCCCTAAAATTAAAGTCTAGCTTGACCCCTGTCCGGGACCAGACATCAGAATCAATAGACTCACCTCAGAATATCATGACACCTTCTTTCCTGCATGACAAAATAAGTTGAATATACCTTTTATCTTGAATACATTATTGCCTATATTATAAACATGGATTTGTTACATATAACTTCTGTTGTTCAGGTGTTTGATACTTGAATTATACACTACATGAATTTGCCCTTGAGTGTTAAAAAATGTGCATGCATTGATATGGACAATGAGCAGAAAGTAATGAAACTCATGATGAAGTTGACCTTCATTATCAGAGTTTGTTCATTTTTCTCAGATATGATGCCAGTCACAAGACCTGTTCATGCAGCTTTGTTAGATATAGAGATAATGAATACATACTTTTATCACATGGGGGTCATTTGTGTGCATATGTGGGAGATTTGTGTGCAATAGTTGGTGTTAATTTGTGTGCATATGTGGGGGTAATTTGTGTGCATATGTGGGGGTAATGTGTGTGCATATGTGGGGGATTTGTGTACATATGTGGAGGTAATTTGTGTGCATATGTGGGGGTAATTTGTGTGCATATGTGGGGGATTTGTGTGCATATGTGGGGGTAATTTGTGTGCATATGTGGTGGTAATTTGTGTGCATATGTGGGGGATTTGTGTGCATATGTGGGGGTAATTTGTGTGCATATGTGGTGGTAATTTGCATATGTGGGGGTAATTTGTGTGCATATGTGGGGGTAATTTGTGTGCATATGTGGGGGTAATTTGTGTGCATATGTGGGGGTAATGTGTGTGCATATGTGGGGGTAATTTGTGTGCATATAGGGGGTAATGTGTGTGCATATGTGGGGTAATTTGTGTGCATATGTGGGGGTAATTTGTGTGCATATGTGGGGGTAATTTGTGTGCATATGTGGGGTAATTTGTGTGCATATGTGGGGGATTTGTGTACATATGTGGAGGTAATTTGTGTGCATATGTGGGGGTAATTTGTGTGCCTATGTGGAGGTAATTAGTGTGCATATGTGGGGGTAATTTGTGTTCATATGTGGTGGTAATTTGTGTGCATATGTGGGGGTAATTTGTGTGCATATGTGGGGGTAATTTGTGTGCATATGTGGGGGTCATTTGTGTGCATATGTGGGTGTCATGTGTGTGCATATGTGGGGGTCATTTATGTGCATATGTGGGGGTAATTTATGTGCATATGTGGGGGTAATTTGTGCATTTGTGGGGGTAATTTGTGTGCATATGTGGGGTAATTTGTGTGCATATGTGGGGGTAATTTATATGCATATGTGGGGGTAATTTGTGCATTTGTGGGGGTAATTTGTGTGCATATGTGGGGTAATTTGTGTGCATATGTGGGGTAATTTGTGTGCATATGTGGGGTAATTTGTGTGCATATGTGGGGATTTGTGTGCATATGTGGGGATTTGTGTGCATATATGGGGATTTGTGTGCATATGTGGTGGTAATTTGTGTGCATATGTGGTGGTAATTTGTGTGCATATGTGGGGGATTTGTGTGTATATGTGGGGGTAATTTGTGAGTTTATGTGGGGGATTTGTGTGCATATGTGGGGGTAATTTGTGTGCATATGTGGGGGTAATTTGTGTGTATATGTGGGGGTAATTTGTGTGTATATGTGGGGGTAATTTATGTGCATATGTGGGGGATTTGTGTGCATATGTGGGGGGATTGGGGAATTAGCTTACATAGTCTCATCTCTTTATGCTATCCAGCCTGTCTTCCCCTAGGAGAATTGATCAGATACTTCATGTTTTGTCCTTGCTACATCTATTGGATGTACAAAGCCACATTCCATCTTCACTATCCATCCTTTCTATACTTTGTTTAACATTTCAGTATCATTTAATGGATTTACAAGTTCCACTATATAATGCCAGTTGAGTGTAACAGCAATGCATTGTTTTCATCAGCTGATTCAGGCAGTTGACTTCAGAAGGTACTTTATGCATTTAACATCAAAGAGTGTAACAGTGATGCATTGTTCATCAGCCAAATATATTTGTTGAGGCAATTGACTTCAAAAAAATACTTCTTATGTTTGACATTAAATGTATGAATATGTACCAGAGAAAAACCATTACAGATGTATTAAAAGGAAAGGATGTATTTGTGCAAACATGGATTGGCTGTTGAAAATTGCTTAATATGTGTTTATGAGTCCTTTCCAGTTGTGTCTCCCTTTGTCTAGGTAATGTAGGAACAGTTTAAATTTGAACAACTTGATTTTGATTGGATCTGGTGGCTTGCCACTACATCATTTAAAATACATAGACCTGAAACAGGGAAATATCAAATCAGTCCATCAAGGTTTTGATAGGTAAACATATCAGAATTTTTGTTTGTGAATTTGTTTACAAATATTGCATAAAATATAATTGTAAAAAACTCTTTGCTGTCTATGACAGATTAAAATATTTTTAACTTTTAGTCAGAATTATATTATGTAGAATTTCAACATCTAAAATTAAAATTAAATTAAAACTTCTTGATTTTCACTGTTAATGGAAGTGTCCATCATCACTCTATTCACTATAGTTTCATTCACTATAACTTGACTCACTGTCCTGGAGCTGCAGAAGTAACTGAATAACTAACTGATCCCCTATGAATAACTGAATAACTGGCTGGTCCCCAATGAGTTGGTTCTAATACTGCGTTATATGTTTGTATTGACATTCATAATGCCGACAATAATTTCTATTGGTCTGGAAGAGATAGTATGCTCCTAAGGGGGAGTTCCAGATGTGTGACTTTCCATCTTTACACATAATTATTTTCGTTTAGTGTGTTTATGTGTGATTTGGATTTTTAACACAGCTTTAAGAATGTTTTATATTGCTACAGTGTCTGTAGTCTACCAGTTGATAGTGATATCTAGCAGACATGTAGCATGATGTCCCACCCAGTCACATTATCCTGACACCAGGCCAATCAGTCCTAACACTAACTTCTTAATGCTAAGTGCCAATCGAGGCAGCTGTTAGTAAATTTTTATGTCTTTTTCATGACTTGGCCAGAAATCAAGCCTGCGACTTCTTCTTTTAGTGTATAATGCATATACATGTAGTAGTCATAGTAACAATACTAGTGTTTTTAGCACATGAGCACAATAGTAGCTATGAGAGCATCTTGAAAAAAAAGATTTACATAAAAGTTGACTGAGAGTAATAACAGGTAAGTCATAAATTGTGTTAATCTCATGCTGGATGTAGTACCTTTGTGAGGTTCACTACCTTTTTGTACAATCACCCTGAAGAGCTGAGCAATCTAAATCACTACCATCAAGGCTCACTGCTATCTCACCTGTCTGCAGCATGGGTTCGAGTCTTGGGTTTGACCGTTGCAGTAAATAGCTTCCTGTGGGTCAGTGGTGATCTCTGGGGTTTTGCAGATAAACTGGCTGCCATTTATAGCCTATCTTGTGCTGAAAAATGACATTAAACCCAATAACATCAAGAACAACAACTTTTCTGTACTATGCCATCTTGCGAAGAGAAAGATTACAATGTGCAATTTGTTAGAGAATTATTCTATAGCATTTTTATGCAATGTTTTATATAGCCAAAAAATACTAATAAATTTTGTTGTGCATGTATGCTCTTAGAATTTTCTTTCAATTTTTGTACAAAGCTTATTTTAAAATATTTAGTAATCAAACTTTTTTTAACAAAAAATTATACAACTATAATAAGATCGAAAATGTACTCTGTGATACTTTGTACATAGTCAATATCCATTGTGCAAATATTAAAAATGATTACAAGGAGTGGTAATTAAGTACTCTAATTGTTGCCATTTTGGAACATGATTACTTTTATTGAGTATACATCTAGTTTTCATACTAAGTTCTTAACACAGATTCTTGCTTTTGACTGACAACATGTCACACTCCTTACATGATGTTTACATTTCAACGAATATTTTTTAAACCTTTAAGGAAGATGTGTCAAAGCCTCGAGAAGAAAAAAAGTCGAAGGAAAAGACAGCATTTAGTGGTTTTGCACGGGATGCGTGGCGGCAGTCGCTGGGGAATACACCGTCCATGTTTAAATGGCTTGAGGCACAGGAACGGCAACAGGAGCAACACCAACAGGACAAACACCAACAGGAGCAACACCAACAGGACAAACACAAACAGGAACAACACCGACAAGACAAACACCAACAGGTATGGATCTGAAAATTAACACTAGCTTTATATTGGAAAAATATCTGGTCTGTCTTAAGTAATAGAGTTGATTGTTTGATTATAATGTGTACTAATGCTTTGCTGAAGTGCCCTTCAAACTTGGGATGAACACAAGTGTAAGATAACAAAATTAAATTACATTTGAGGTGGAAACAACTATGTATATGTGAACTTTTTAGCTCACTTAGCCGTAAGGCCAAAATCCCATGAATGATATTTTATAACGTTATTACTTTACATTCCTAATACAGTAGACTCTTGCTTATCCGCGGTAATGGTGGGGGGAGCTAGCGCGGATATTCAAAAACAGCGGATAAACCAAAGTGCATATATACAATCCAGATATAGTGGCATTAGTTAATTTTTTCACTGTAATATCCTACTTATGTTTACCTTTTGTGATGCAGGCCAATCTTCTTCTTCACTAATATCCTAATGTTGTAACACGAAAATAAATAATTAAATTTAATACAATTATATTGAACATTAAAATAAAGGAAGATGAATAAATGAACAAACAAAAACAACGAATGTTTAGGAAAAGTAGTCTTTTATTGATTTCTGTTTTAATGACATAGCTTCTTTCTTCTTTATGGCTGCTCTCAATCTGCGTAATACCAATTTATCTGAGAGCAGAGAATCACTTTGTTGCTCCAGATACTCTAGCAAACCCTCAGTCCATTGAAGAGCAGATGAATTGTTTATCTTTGTTTCAGGAATAAGTTCCATGTCTTCGTCGTCACTCTCATCAGAATCTATTGTCTGCCCATTTTCACTTTTAATGATTTCACTGTCAGACAAAACCTCACACCCTAGATCGTCACAATCAACATTAAACCATTCTAAAATATTTCCACTATCAACTTCCTTACCACCCTCTGTACTCTGTAAAATGGCGGCTAATTCAGAAGTCGAAATCTCTTCTTCATTGAAACTATTGCAGTCGACAGTTTCAACTTCAGGAAATATTTTTTTCCATGATTTACTAATTGTGGTTGGCTTTATGGAATCCCAGGCATGTGCAACTTCGTAGATAGCATCCAGCAATGATACTGTTTTTGCAGAAGTTTTTAAATCATTGCCTTCTTCCACTAACTTCTGCAGAAGTCGTCCTCTATATAGCCTCTTCATAGCAGAAATCACCCCTTGATCCATTCGCTGGATTAGCGCGGTTATATTAGGTGGCAAATAATGTGTTATTATTTTACCGTCAGCAGACTGCAAAACCGCTTCATTTGGATGGCTTGGAGCATTGTCTAATAAAAGAATGGCTTTCTCTGGCAAACCTTTCGATCTCAGATGCTCGCGAACTTGTGGTACAAAGTTTTCATGTAACCATGTTTTAAAAATTGTGGTATCCATCTAGGCTTTCTTCTTATTAAAATATGTCACAGGCATATTGGTTTTTTTTTTCAATTCCCTTGAAACAACGCGGCTTTTTCGCTTTTTCAATTACAGCTAGTTTCACTTTATGAGAACCAGTAGCATTTGCGCAACATAAAGCAGTGATTCTTTCTTTGCTTGATTTATGCCCCCGTGCTCGACTTTCTGATTTATGTGCAAATGTTTTTGTGGGAAGACATTTCCAATTTAGGCCAGTTTCATCAGCATTATAAATTTGTTCAAGAGTCACCTGTTGCTCTTCTATGAACTTTTGAAAATCATTTTAGAACTCATTTGCAACTGTTTCATTGTTGCTTAATTTTTCCCCATGTATAGAAATCTCACGTATTCCATCCTGCTGTTTGAATCGCGTCAGCCATCATGAGAATGCATTGAAATCACCTTCCATTCCTAATGCATCAAAGTATAGTTTTGCCTGTTTTGCGCAGATAATTCCTGAAACAGGAATGTTTTGTGCCCTTTGTTGGTTAAATTATTGCAACATCGCTTTATCAAACTCATCATAAGTTGACAGTTTCATTGTTTTTCTGCTTGATAAGCCACTTGATGAATCAGAATTACTGGTGGAGTTAATCAATTTATTTTTATTTTTTTGAGATCGCGAACTGTTGTTTCACCTATACCAAATTGTAAAGCTAAGTTTTTGGTAGACCAGTCTTGCTCAAGTTTCTTAATTATGTCGAGTTTTTGGTTGATTGTTAAAACTATGCGCTTCCTTTTCCGCTCCATTATCCTCTTTCCCACACAAAAACTTAAATACAGTATTTTTGGACCCAACTGAAGTAGCCTACTGTACTGATAACAACTGAAGTAGCCTACTGTACTGATAACAACTGAAGTAGCCTACTGTACTGATAACAACTGAAGAATCATACTGTTCTTTTAACAGAACTCCTTCCCCCACTACCAAAAAGAAGGCATTTAACATCCGCAATTTTCTTGGGACAGGAAATAAAACCCTATTATAAAATTATATAACAACTCTCGCCAGGAACCAGTCGTAAGCGCCCGAGTCATCGTTAAACAGGTCGGTTGACTTCCTGTATAAAAATTTCGATTTTGAAATCGTTGCATAACTCCCCAACTTTTTAAGATATGGAGTAAAACATAATTTAAAAATACATTGCCGCGGTTAAGCCGCAAAGCGGTTAAACCGCGCGCGGATAATCGAGAGTCTACTGTAATTATAATTTGTAAGTACATTTGTCTAATATTAAAAACAGAAATTAAAAGGATTTTATAATGAAAGGAATATTTCTATTCCAGATGGAGAGGAAGGAGCCCCTTGGTGGTAGCAGTGTAGAACCAGAGAATTCACCCAAGATGAGAATGGGGCGTTTGCTTCCTAAAACTCCAACACCCCTAACACTGTCAGAGCAAAATGTTTCTAAGTAAGGAAAATAACATTTTGTGCATAAATCATTTTAGCCAAAGGTGTAGCTATGTTATTTAATTAAATATTTATAATAAATGGGGTTGGCAACAGTTCCTATTTTCCAGTCATTGAAAAATCTGGATTGTGCTGCATTGTCCATTTTCATTTTGGGAATGCATAGCTAGTCCAATAGTAGCTGTGTATATGTATAGCCAATCCAATAGCAGCTGTGGGTGTGCATAGTTAGTCCAATAGCAGCTGTGGACATTCACAGCTAGTCCAATAGCAGCTGTGGATGTGCATATTTAGTCCACTAGCAGCTGTTGGTATGCATAGCTAGTCCAATAGCAACTATGGGTATGCATAGTTAGTTCAATAGCAACTATGGGTATGCATAGCTAGTTCAATAGCAGCTGTCGATATGCATTGCTAGTGCAATGACAGCTGTGGGTATGCATAGCTAGTCCAATAGACGTTGTTGGTATGCATAGCTAGTCCAATAGCAGCTGTGTATATGTATAACCAGTCCAATATCAGCTATGGATATTTGCAGCTAGTCCATTAGCAGCTGTGGGTGTGCAAAGCTAGTCCAATAGCAGTGTTGGTATGCATAGTTACTTCAATATCAACTATGGGTATGCATAGCTAGTCCAATAGCAACTATGGGTATGCATAGCTAGTCCAATAGCAACTATGGGTCCAATAGCAGCTGTGGGTAGGCATAGCTAATGCAGTGACAGCTGTGGGTATGTATAGTTAGTCCAATAGCAACTATGGGTATGCATAGTTAGTCCAATAGCAACTGTGGGTATGCATAGCTAGTGCAATGACACCTGTGGGTATGCATAGGTAGCCCAATAGTAGCTATGGGTATGCATAGCTAGTGCAATGACAGCTGTGGGTATGCATAGCTAGTCCAATAGTAGCTATGGGTATGCATAGCTAGTTCAGTAGCACCTGAATATGCATAGCTGGGCCAATAGCAATTTTTTGACCATGTTATCTGCATTAGTTGATGTCAAGACATGGGTAAGACTCCTTTTGTTGTGTTGTGTTGCCAATTTTAGCTTGCCTATTAATGGTATTCTCAGTGTGGATTACCTGAGCCATGATTTTATATTTTTTTATGAATTTTAACCAGGTATGTGTTGTGACTAGTACCAAATTATTGCCCCCCCCCCGGCTCAATGTCAAGGTTATGACAATGGAAATTGTATATTTGTGACTTGTATGTTTGTCAGGCATATTATTGACTGCTTCAGTGGTCTAAGTGGTTAGAGCATCTGCCTTAGATGTGGGAGGTTGCGGGTTTCAACCCTTGCTATGCCATACCAAAGATTTACAAAATTGGTACTAATAACTGTCTCACTTGGCACTTGGCAATAAGTGGTTAGTTTTAGAGCTGGTTGGCCTGTTGTCTGGGTCATGTGACTGGGTGGAACATGCTGCTACATGTCTGTCTGCTGCATGATGCTCGAGTGCCAGACATCACTGTCAACTGCCACACTGCAGACAGATAGCAGTATGACTGAATTTTTTTAAAAAATACATTAAAAATCCAAATATCACACACACACATACACAAACACACACACACATACACACACACACACACACACACTACTTTTGATCCATTGAAGATATTTCAATGCACCATGCCTCAAGGTGAAGGTTACAACAATGGAACATGTAACTCATATTTATCAATGTTCTGAGAATAAATATTGAACCACTTTAGATATTCTAATGAACATAAATTAATTATATATCATAACATTATTATAGCCATGCCTCCTGCTTCAAGGTAAAGGTCATGGGAGATTTAAATCAGTGACATATCCATGTAAGGGCATTTCCTAAAGGTTCTAGTGACACTTTAGCCTGTTGCGTGACTTGACAGTGTCTTGTGTATATACTGCCAGATCATCTTCCTCAAGGGCAAATTCACTAGAAGGTGTTAGTAAGTAACCCTTACATATATTTTCAGGATTTTGGGGAGCAAAAGTAGGTCACTGTGGCTTAAAACTGACAAAGGTTTTGTACATAATCTTCAGTTTTCAACTTTGTACCTACATAAATCTTTATGGATGGTGTATGCATTGGGTAAAAAAGAAGTCTTGATTTTGTGTTTAAAGGTCACATGTCAGGGTCACTGAAAGCAGAACAATTGTTTTTGTATTATAACTTTAAATCTAGACCATGGACCCTGATCAAAGTACATGGTAGGTTTGCACGTAAAAGAGAAAGGAGGTGTGTTGATACATTTCAAAATGTTTAAAAAAGTGTACAAGTCATTGTGACTAATGAAAAGATGGTTTGCATGATAACTTTGTTGATGGCTTGCATTTAGGGTAAGAAAAAAAACCCCATTAGATTTTGAGGTTTAAATGTCAAGAGGTCATGGTCATCAGAGGTCATGGTCATCAAATATCATAGTCATTTGTCATGGAAAGTCTAATAATAAAATGATGGTTTCAGCTCAGTAAGATTAGATCAAAACTGCTTGTTTTGAATCACACAATTCATTGAGACTCATTTGTAAATAATCTAGAGTTAACCGTGCCCTGCAGGGCATACAAAGAGGACTACTAAATGCAAAGGCATTCTGAGTGCCTTTATTGAGGGCTATTCAATTCAAAGCATCCACTCTGGTGGCCTAGTTGTTAGAACGTCCACCTCGGATGTGGGAGGTTGTGGGTTTGCTCCCCAGTCAAGTCATACCAAAGATTTACAATAATGGTACTAACAGCTGCCTCACTTGATGCTCAGCATTAAGAGGTTAGTCTTAGGACTGGTCGGCCTGGTGTCAGGATAATGTGACTGGGTGGGACATCATTCTACATGTCTAAGGCATGATGCTCCAGTGCTAGACATCACTATAAACTGCCACACTGCAGACATCATAGCAATATGGCTGAAAAATTGTTAAAGCAATGTTAAAAATCATAACCACATCACATCACATCAATTCAAAGCAAGCATATAATGTACCATTGACAGTGTCTCCATAGAATTTTTGTAGGGTTCAACACCATTTTCCAGCAACAAGATAAGCTATAAATGGTGGAGAATAAAACCCAGGAACACCGACAAGCTTTTTCACATTGGTTGAATCTGAGACTCGAATCCACACAGACAGAAGTAAGATGGCAGTGATCCTTAACAGTAAGCACTTTAGACCACTCAGTCACTCAGGGCCCTCCTCCATAGAGTACTTTATTATTCTTCAACACTTCATATGTCTTAAATGATCTCAACATTTTTTTGTGTACTTGAGTCCTTTGCACCACTACATATGTGTTAAATAATTTGTAGTCAAGGGACAAAGGTCGAGGGCACATGGGCACCATTTATTACTGATGTGACAATTTTTAAGGATATTTCTATTTTTTGCCATAGTGAGCAACTTTTCATGTTCAAAACATTTCACATCTAACTCTGTATCATTTTTGTATTATAGTGACACAGAGATGGTGGTTACACTCAAGAATGATGGGTCACCGCTGGGTATACATGTTGTTCCAGATTTTGATAATGAGGGCAGGTAAGTTGTAATTCTGATTTTGCTAAAAATAGCAATAATTCTTTATCATTTTCCTGATCGTTTTTAATTATCACCAGGTATATCATGACATGTGTATGTATATACAATCCAATGATTATGTAATGGTTTGGTTTGGTAGATATTCTATCAGAACATTATCTAGTTAGAGCCAAAAAAAAGCTTTATTGGTTGTGTTAGCCACCCATGTTATCCAAGGCTGTGATATTTCTGGTGGTTGAAAGCTTGTTATTTGGCAGTTAAAAGAGTTATGAATAAAGCTTGTTATTTGGCAATTAAAAGAGTTATGAATAAAGCTTGTTATTTGGCAATTAAAAGATACCCAAAAGTCATTGTTGGTGTTGTCATCCGTTTATGTAGACAGTAAGTTTAAAGTTGTTTTCAAAGAATTTATTACGGGTTATGTAAACATACTGCGCTTTGACCTTTGTTTAATGCTTACTGTCTTTACTCGTGAGTTATTTGTTTGGTATCCGTTACCATGTGTGCTGTTGACTCAACAATTATGAATTTTTTTATGGTTTATATGTCGACGCCATCTTGAAACTACAGATCATTTCTGCTGATGAATAGAATGTTACACTGATTGGAGTTTTCATATCTTATGGTGTCTAGTTGGGCTTCAAGAAAATGGTGCTACGTGGAAATCTAAAATGGACACCATGGTGGTCATCTTGAAAATTTCTTGTGGCTACTAAGATGCTTGATGGATGGCCATTTTGAAAAGTTCTATTATTTATGGGGGTGGAGTGAGTGATATGTTTAGGTTTAAGAATTCTCTACCTATTTACATGCATCTGTGTATATGACAGATTTAAGTGATTTGTTAGTATTTAAGTGTTATGATGGCAGTATTGCTCTGTTGTGATGACAGTATTGCAGTGTTGTGATGACAGTATTGCACTGTTATGATGGCAGTATTGTAGTGTTATGATGACAGTATTTCAGTGTTGTGATGACTGTATTGCACTGTTGTGATAACAGTATTGCAGTGTTATGATGGCAGTATTGAGGTGTTTTGATGACAATATTGCAGTGTTATAATGACAGTATTGCACTGTTGTGATGACAGTATTGCAGTGTTGTGATGACAGTATAGCACTGTTGTGATAACAGTATTGTAGTGTTTTGATGACAGTATTGCAGTGTTGTGATGACAGTATAGCACTGTTGTGATGACAGTATTGCAGTGTTTTGATGACAGTATTGCAATGTTACGATGACAGTATTGCAGTGTTGTGATGACAGTATAGCACTGTTGTGATGACAGTATTGCAGTGTTTTGATGACAGTATTGCAATGTTACGATGACAGTATTGCAGTATTATAAACACACAATGCTTTTCTGATCCCTGGTGTTTCTACATAAGATCTACCATTACATTTCCTTTTATTCCAGAAATATATATTTTTTTAAAAATCTTATATTTTACTACAATTCAGTTGTCGGGGAAGGAATGTCATCTGGGTTCTAGCTTCAACTTTCTCTTCAATTTTCATGTCAGTTTTCAGTTTTGCCTTCATTTCAGTACAATAAAAAAATCCCATTGAATAAGAAAATTCAAATATTGACATAGAGGCTCTATTCCAGAAATGAAACTTGGGAGCCACAGCTCTCTGCCATTTATAAAAAGTCTTCCTTATTTCGTGTTCAATGAAGGTAGTGTCCATAAAGCTTGATATTGGTTATTTATTTTGTTTTGATTGTGTGTGGAGTAACGTTTTTGGCATGCACACAGCTAAGTTACCAACCATTTAAATTTTGGGTTTTTTGCTTTTGAAATTTCCAGCCCTAAAATAGCCTGAAAACATTTTCTTGCTCTGAATTTTAGAAAAAACAAGCGAACTTGTTATCTTCATTATATTAGTTCAAAAACAAATGTTGACGTTCCAAAGAATATCAGTATTGATGATTGACAGGTCGTTTGCACTGCATATGTGTGCCATGCAATAGCACCATTCATTTCAGCATTCATATGTGAATCTTTTGATCTTGGCAAGTTTGCAGTGTAGTTTGGCAACCTGCTACAACAAAATTTTGATTGTCTCTTAATTTCAGTTTGTGATGGGGAATAGAGAAATACAAGGAGCAGAATAAGAAGTAATGGAAAAATGAAATAGTTCTAAATTTGGAATTAAAGATTTGAGTAACATACTTAAGGGCAATATGTTTCCGAAATGGAAAAGAATGAATTCTAATAGTGATATTGCTAGAAGTTGTATTGACACTGTGGTAATATAATTTTTCTCCCACTAATAAAATTCAAAAGCTCATTTTGAAATATAAAATAACTGCAGTGACAGGTTTCTAATTCCATGTCATGTTTATATTTTTCTTCTTTCAGGGAAACGGGTTTACTGATTCAGAGTATAGAACCAGGAGGAAGAATTTCGCGTGATGGACGAATCACAGCAGAGAGTCGTATCGTTCAGATCAATGGGACTAATCTGTTTCAAATTAGCTTTCATAAGTATGAGTCGGTTTTTTTTTTTTGTTTTACCTGCATTGGCAAATAGTGAGGAATAGGTATAACATTTCCATAACAACAGTATTGGCGTAGTTTACGTTTAGATTCATTTTATCATGTTGTCACCAATACTGTTATAGGATAGACATTTGCCACATTATCTTAACATTTGACTACCAGTGTCAATTTTTGGTAAAAGTTTTTTTGAAAGGCAATATCTTGTGCAAGTTTGTGAATTTGGTGTCAGTCGCATGTCCAGTATGGTAGACATGATGACTGTCTTGAAAACCTTTGAACAGGTGGTTGTATTGCACAGATTTTTCACCAGAAGACTTCTAATGATGTCGGTTTGGTCTAAATGAAAGGGTGCCATTCTAACATTCAGTTTCTACCACAGTAGCTAATTTTAAAATCTTGTTTTTGCAGCACTCAATTGAAAAGGAAAAAATGGTCTTGAATTCCTGGAAATTATTTTCACCGAGCTGAGGAGCTTTTGTTAAACCATAAATACACACAGCTGTAAAATGCCACTTTCATCAGCTTGCACATGAAATTTATGACTTGTATATTTAGAATTAATTATTTTGATCCAAGTTGAAGTGTAACAACCTGGATTTTGAGCTATGTTGAAGTGTTAGGGCTGGGATCTTGATCTAAGATATTGATCTAAGGTGAAGTGTTAGCAGCTTTAATCTTGATCTAATATGAAGTGTAAATACTGGGATTTTGATCTAAGATGAATTGTAACAGAAGGGATCTTGATCTAAGACAAAGTTGAACAGCTGAGATTTTTATCTAACATTAAGGGCTGTGATCTTTATCTAACATTAATGGTTGGAATCTTCATCAAAGATGTAGTGTAACAGCTGATATCTTGGTCAAAGATAAAGTGTAACATTTGGGATCTTGATCTAAGATAAAGTGTAACAGCTGGGATCTTGATCAAAGATGAAGAGTTGACAGTTGGGATCTTGATCTAAGATGTGTAACAGGTGGGATCTTGATCTAAGATGAAGAGTTACCAGCTGGGATCTTGATCTAAGATGTGTAACAGCTGGGATCTCGATCAAAGATAAAGTGTAACAGCTGGGATCTTGATCAAAGATAAAGTGTAACAGCTGGGATCTTGATCTAAGATAAAGTGTAACAGCTGCGATCTTGATCTAAGATGAAGAGTTGACAGCTGGGATCTTGATCTAAGAAGTGTAACAGGTGGGATCTTGATCTAAGATGAAGAGTTAACAGCTGGGATCTTGATCTAAGATGTGTAACAGCTGGGATCTTGATCAAAGATAAAGTGTAACAGCTGGGATCTTGATTAAAGATAAAGTGTAACAGCTGGGATCTTGATCTAAGATAAAGTGTAACAGCTGGGATCTTGATCTAAGATGAAGTATAATAGCTGGGATCTTGATCTAAGATGAAGTATAACAGCTGGGATCTTGATCTAAGATGAAGTATAACAGCTGGGATCTTGATCTAAGATGAAGTATAACAGCTGAGATCTTGATCTAAGATTAAGTGCTGGGATCTAAATCTATGATAAAGTGTAAGGGCTGTGATTTTTATGGGTATCTGTTATGTAGAGTTTTCAGAAGAGGGAATTCTGTTTTCCTTGCTAAATTACTTGTGCATTAAGTTTACCATAGATGATATACAGAAACATAATCACTTAATTAGGGAATACATGTACGAAAAGCATATTTAAGTGCATGAATTATATACAAGAGTTTAGTTCTCATGAGTTTTCATTTCTCCTTGCAGGGCTCAGGAAATATTTCGTGCTGCAATGAAAACCCCTGAAGTGGTTTTGAAAGTATTAAAAGCACATGCTCATCCTTTATCGAAGAGACCTCCTCCTACTCTTCCAAAACCATTAGGAAGACATGCCCCAATCAAACCCTCCCCGCTCACACTGTCCCAAAATAAACAAGATAATGACTTATGGCCATCAAGCCCTGAAAAGACGAGCACTCCTGCTGATTACATGGGCAGTGTTAGTTCTGAAAATTCAGAGGAATTTTCACATGATAGTATACCATTATCCCCTATAGAGATGTCGAGTGATAAAAATCAGGGGCCATTGAAAACAGATTTTAGAGAAACCTCCCCAACAAAAAGGACACCACCAGCAATTCCAGCTCGACACCCATCTACGACACTATCAACACAAAAAATGGACACTGAAAATAAAGGAGATACAGAATCAGTTGTAAAAGAGCGAGGGATCATTGATCCAAAAAATACAAAGAAGATTGGAAAACAGATAAAGATTCAGCTCACTAAAGGTAATGAATAGACATACTTTTAAATGATTGATTGAATTGTAATTGATTACTACCTGAAATGGAATACCTTTTGACTAATTGATTAAATTGTAATTATAATAATTACTATCTGAAATGGAGAACATTTTGACTGATTGATTGAATTGTAATTGATTACTCTCTGAATCAATCATACTTCTGACTTATTGATTGAATTGTAATTGATTACTATGTCTTAAAAATTTTACAATGTTTGTGACTTTAGCAAGACACTTTATGAAAACATTATATGGGATAAACAGCAACCTTATTCTTGTCATGAATGTCATAAAGTTTTGAAATCCACACAAAATTTTGACAGATATATAGAATGAAAATAATTCACCCATTTAATTGTAGGAATGTGACAATAATCTTTCTTAAAAATTCTTTGATAGAATGTCTTAGCTGCACCTCTTTATAGATTTTGCCAAGATAGAAGTTTGACATAGCTTTCACATTGGTATCCATCTGTTCCTCCATCCATTTGTATATCAAAAACCCTAGATTAGAATCAGTATTAAAATTTTTTTGGTAAAATCAAAGACAGTTTTCCAGTCACAACTAACATTTGACTTTGCGTTTCATATCTGGTTATTGATTAAACAGTGGTCATTTTGATCAAAAAATCTTGGGTGTAGCGAATCTTCCTGAACCCCATTCAGTAAATTAGTTTATTACCTCAAACCTCTAATTTTTACCAAAATTTTATCTTTAATTTGCTTTGGGAATTGCATCACTATAATAAGCACATGATTGTTAACAGCATATCACTATCCCCCTTGCTCTCCAAAAATGACTGATGAATGAATTAAAATATAGCTATCTTGTTTCAGGGAATGAGGCAGGTGAGGTAATATTTACTGATTATAAATCATACAACAGAGGTCTCACTAGGATTTTAAAACTAGGAGTCCAGGACTACTCATTTGGTAAATATAGGAGTCCCACCAGCAAAAGTTGCAGTCCTACAAGCAAAAGTTGCAGTCCGAACTAAGCCAGAAATTGTGTACTTTCTTACACTTGGCTATGGTCACATCCGAACTATCAGATATAGCAACTTTAGCACTGTTCTGAATCTCATTGAAATCTTCTTCATTTTTCCATTTAACTACAAAACACTTGTCTAAATTTGCAAACAGCATTTTGTCCAAGTCTCTTGATTTCAAGTTCGCAGGCAATATTTATACGGCAACAACCAGAAATCAATAACAGTGATTGTGCTGGGCTTTGCCAATGTCACAAATTGCAATTATGTTTTACATATTGGTGACAAAATATACCTTCTGGCCATATTTTTGGCTACAACATTTTGGCTGATAAAAAGTTTGAGTTTGGAGTGGAGAAATTCAAAGGCACTATGACAGGAAGCTGCAAACTTGGATATAAAAATGTACTGTAATCAATTGTTACATAAACAAATCCTTATTTCATATTGACAAACCACCCTAACAGTTAATTGTTATATCATAATCCGCTTATGCTGATATCTGGCCTTGATACTTGTATGCTGTAATTTAATCAAAATAGCCATGCAACTAACTAGCTACAATCAACTACCTCTGAGGGCGGAAACATGAAATGACTACAGTCGACCACACAACAGCAATTTAAAAGAAAACCTTTTAAAAAAACCCCAGAAAAATAGTTTTGCTGCAACTTCAATGAAAACTGATTACCTCTGAAGCACTAAGATATACTAAGGAAATTTGATAAAAATTGTGTCAATGTTTTACAATTGATTTGATGTTGCCGCAAATTGTTGTTTGTTTTGTCTGTCAAAGGGAGCCTTTAGCAGCACCTTCAATAACACATGCACTTTCATCAACGCAAGCCAGCGACCTTTGATCAAAGAAAGTCGGCAACAAACTAAAATAAAAGCATTGCTTAAGTATTTGTAGTGATTAGAACATATTTATTTTGCTGCAAAAGTTTCCTCCATTCAACAAAAACATGCGTACGGAGGACTCCTGTGTGGGTGATTTTCTGTGTCCCAGATAAAAAATTTGCATCCAAATACGTGTAATTAAGCGTTTCCAAAATCTCTGATACAAAATAATTTCTTTTATGGCTTGATGATTATTTGACCAGTCGTATTCCTCGACTTATGTTTATGAGGTAATAATAATATATGAAATAAATCTGTTCTAATGAGGTAATTACCTTTTAATATAATTCATAACTGTTGATTATTGAAGTATCTATGATGTTTTGATTTTGAGAGAATCTTTGGAATAATGCAGAAGCCACTAATGGACATTGGGTCATTTCATGATGTTGCTGTGTGTATTTAGTGATAGTGTTTCCAAATATTTTAATTATTTTGTTGATTGGTTTGCTTTTAAGCACATTTAGAGGTAAGTGTCTTTTCCAAGATCACACCAGTGCAGCCAACACGAACTGGTATGAGAATGTATCAAACCTGAGACTTATGGAGTGCTAGTCAGACACTTTACCAGCTACTTTGACTTTCTAATAATGACCTGGCACTTACAAATAAGGACATTGAACACCATTTCTTACCTTGTAGGTCCCCTGGGTCTCGGATTCAGTGTAACTACAAGGGACAATGTAGTAGGAGAGGAATCTCCCATCTACATAAAAAATATTCTCCCAAAGGGAGCTGCTGTCACAGATGGACGCTTAAAAGCTGGGGATAGACTTTTGGAGGTAAGTTGTGTCCTCTTTATTCTGGTATTATTGGTTATGTTAAAGGTTAATCTGAGATTAAAGGTTAATGTTAAGCTCTGCTGGTCATTGAACAGAAGAGCCTTTGCTCAGATAATGGTCAGCTTATTTTCAGCATTATGGTCAATAACTTGTCGGTCTGTTCATCAGCAAAAGTTTGATATCACTACTCCTTCTAAACTATTTGGAGGTTGCCATGGAAACTATGCACTGTAGCCATCTATACTTCTCGAGAGTGCAAAGTCATTTTGACACGAGGTCTTCATTCTTATGATGTGTGGTTGGTCCTTCTTGCCCAAAGTGAATAAGTGTTCTGTGGTTGGTCCTTCTTGTTCCAGGTGAATGAATGGTCTGTGATTGGTCCTTCTTGTTCCAGGTGGATGAATGGTCTGTGATTGGTCCTTCTTGTCCCAAGTGGATGAGTGGTCAGTGGTTGGTCCTTGTCCAAAATGAATGAGTGGTCTATGCTTGATCCTCCTTGTCCCAGGTGGATGAGTAGTGTGTGGTTGGTCCTTCTTGTCCCAAGTGGACAAGTGGTCTTTGGTTGGTCCTTGTCCTAAATGGATGAGTGGTCTATGCTTGGTCTTTCTTGTCCCAGGTGGATGAGTGGTGTGTGGTTGATCCTTCTTGTCCCAAGTGGATGAGTGAGTGGTGTGTGTTTGGTCCTTCTTGTCCCAGGTGGATGAGTGAGTGGTGTGTGTTTGGTCCTTCTTGTCCCAGGTGGATGAGTGATGTGTGGTTGGTCCTTCTTGTCCCAAGTGGATGAGTGGTCTGTGGTTGGTCCTTCCTGCCCCAAGTGGATGAGTGATCTGTGGTTAGTTATTGGTCCTTGTCCCAATGAGTGGTCTGTGAATGAGTGAGTTTGTTATTGGTCCTTGTCCCAAGTGAATGAGTGGTCTGTGGTTGGTTATTTTTGTCCCAAGTGGATGTCATTGAGTAGTCTGTGATTGGTTCTTTTTGTCCCATGTGGATGAGTGGCCTGTGATTGGTCATTTTTGTTCCAAGTGGTTGAGATGTCTGATGTGCTTACCATTATAGATAACTCACATATTTTACCTCTCTCACCCCAAATCCAGGTCTTGGCTCAACCAATGTGGGTATATTAGAAAGCTTATCTGTAGCATCCTGTAAATCAGTATTGCTGCCAGGGTTCTTTCTCCACCATATGTACTTGCCACCATGTATAGCCTATCATGTGCTGAAAAATGGTGTTAAACCCACAAAACCCATAAGAAGCTGCATGTCTGGCCCATTAGAAAGTGGTCTTGATCTGATGACCGCTGGAATGGCCATCTTGAAAATTTTATCACTTGAATGAAGTGTCATATCATAGGACTGAAGGACTTTGGTATGGTTTCTTATGATATCTAGTTGGTCCTAACTGATGTGATGCCAATCTGATTTTGAAAATCTTCCTCTTGAGTGAAAAGTAATATTGCTAAAGGATTTTCGTCAGAAGACTTCTTATTATATTTAGTTGGTCCTAAATGAAAATGGTGTCAGTTGTTTACTGAATATGGCTGCCACAGCAGCCATTATTGAATTTCATGTTATCATTACTTTTCTATGGATGGATGTATCAACATGTTTTTTTTACTAACAACTTATGATTTCCCGAAATGAAGATTGTGCCAATTTCACATCCAGTATGTCCTTTGAAGTGGCCATCTTGAAAATCATATTGTTGCCACTTCCTCTGACTGAACGGTCAGATTGACGTTATGCTTTCATCAAAAGACATATTATGTCTTGTTGGTCCTAAATGGAATTGGTGCCAGTCTGATATCCCACATTGACAGCAGGCTTTTTAAATGTTTTGTTGTTACTTTTCTGAAATGGAAAGTCATATCATGTGATTTCCACCAGATTTCTTCTTATGATGTCTTGTTGATCCTTCATAGTATCTTACTGGTCCTAAATGAAAATGTACACCAATCTGACTTCTGCAACATCTAATATGAAAATCATGATATAGCTGGAGGTTATCACAGATGATTTAAACACTCAACATTTAAAAGAAAAAATTATCTTATCTTGAATTCTTGGAAATTCTTCTTGGCTAGTAGAGTGTCGGTCTGTTTTTAGAGATTCTTGTGAAAAGATAAAACCATTAAAGTCAGTGTCTTCATTTAAAGTTACTGTCTTCATTTAAAAAGACCACTGTGAGTCATACTAAAACCAGCAGATGGTCGCTTACCAAGGAACACATTTTGTTAATAATAATTTTTTTAGAAACAACAGAACAAAACAGATCTTTCATTCTGTGTTTTATGTCTTATGAATTTATATGCATAAGAATGTATTTCAGTTTATTTTATATAGTGTACTAGACTTTGCATATATCTTGAAAATAGTTTAAGAACCCTATTGATCTTAGGGTCAGATGGTCAGAGGTTGACTGTGACTAAAAGAAGCAAAATGGTTTCTGTACAATAAACTCATATTCTCCACTGTACACAGTTACCAAACTTTGTGGAGGGTTTGCACTTTGGGCAGGTAAGAACACTGTTGATTTTAAGGTCAAAAGTAAAGGTCATCCTGAAAGAAAAAATTTGGCTTTTGCACAGTAACTGAAGTTTTCCATCATCAACACTGACCAGTATTTTTGATGGCTTGCATTTGGTCTACAGAAGAACCCAGTTGATTTTGGAGTTTAACGGTTAAAGGTCAAGGTCATTGTGACCAAAAGAATAATTTCTGAACAGTAACCAGTAACAGTTGTTCATGACATGTAGGCAAACTGCTGAATAGCTTACATCAAAATTAAGGAAGATGGCAGTTGATTTGGGTTAAAAAGGTCAGAGGTCAAGATCACTTCACATCCACATTGTTAGCTATCTTCATAGAGAACTATTACATGAGGACTATTAGAAAGTCATTTTTTGCATCAGGTGTGGAGTCCTGATATGCTTGCATTTTCTTATGGACTGAAATAGATGAAACAGAATTGGGGAAATACTGGCATGAATGTACACAGCTTACCTGATGTATTTTTTATCCTTGGATTTGGTTATTACTATGGCTTGAAGTTTTCAATTGTTTCTTTTCAGACACTGCAAAAAAAATGTTTTTGTATATTACTTTCACAATCTGAAGAGAAGCAGCATATATGATGCATTATTTTGATCTGATCTCAATAGAGTGGTGTTTACTGGAGAATAACTTGGCATGTACTTTTCAAGTGATTAGTATTGAAATATTGTAGGTTGACTGCACAAAAGTAAAACTTAATTTCAAATAAACAGCAGTGATAGACTTGGAGATAGATTGAGCAATTTTAAGGGGATTCACAACCATACCCATAGTATACTGCATGGCATTACATCTAAGTAATTATTCATAATCAGTTGTGCATAGTTTTTATTTGACCTGTCCATTTTTAGTTTATTCTCCATAATGAAAGGTACATTGTTACCCTTATTCATTCATTGTTACCCTTATTCATTCATTGTTACCCTTATTCATTCATTGTTACCCTTATTTATTCATTGTTATTCTTATTCATTCATTGTTACCCTTATTCATTCATTGTTACCCTTATTCATTCATTGTTACCCTTATTCATTCATTGTTACCCTTATTCATTCATTGTTACCCTTATTTATTCATTGTTATTCTTATTCATTCATTGTTACCCTTACTCATTCATTGTTACCCTTATTCATTCATTGTTACCCTTATTCATTCATTGTTACCCTTATTCATTCATTGTTACCCTTACTCATTCATTGTTACCCTTATTTATTCATTGTTATTCTTATTCATTCATTGTTACCCTTACTCATTCATTGTTACCCTTATTTATTCATTGTTATTCTTATTCATTCATTGTTACCCTTATTCATTCATTGTTACCCTTATTCATTCATTGTTACCCTTATTCATTCATTGTTACCCTTATTCATTCATTGTTACCCTTACTCATTCATTGTTACCCTTATTTATTCATTGTTATTCTTATTCATTCATTGTTACCCTTATTCATTCATTGTTACCCTTATTCATTCATTGTTACCCTTATTCATTCATTGTTACCCTTATTCATTCATTGTTACCCTTATTCATTCATTGTCACCCTTATTTATTCATTGTTATTCTTATTCATTCATTGTTACGCTTATTCATTGATTTTTTTACTGAACTTTTAATTAGCATGTATAGCCAGTATGGGGCAATGTACATATATACATAACATCCATTCATTTATCTTTCATACACCTTGGTTAAGTTTTTTTTTTTAGGGCCATTTCTCAGGTAATGTAATATTCATATCCATTTAACTTGGCAGAATTTGTTGTAAGCACCAAACTTATCATTGAAAATAAGTCACACTGACCTAAAGTTTATGATTAGTGACGTCATTTCAGTTGTATATTTAAGTCCATTTCTTTGGAATTGTTAGCTCTGAAGTCATGCTTCTTTGTAAGTAGATGCTTCTTGGTGAGTGCAGTTGTACCAAATATTACCCAAAGTTCATGCTTTCAGGCTTTCTCAGGTGTTGTTAGTCTTAGTTTTTCAGGTGTTATTAGCCTTAGTTTTTCAGGTGTTGTTAGCCTTAGTTTCTCAGGTGTTATTAGCCTTAGTTTTTGAGGTATTATTAGCCTTAGTTTTTCAAGTGTTATTAGCCTTAGTTTCTTAGGTGTTGTTAGCCTTAGTTTCTCAGGTGTTATTAGCCTTAGTTTTTCAGGTGGTGTTAGCCTTAGTTTTTCAGGTGGTGTTAGCCTTAGTTTTTCAGGTGGTGTTAGCCTTAGTTTTTCAGGTGTTGTTAGCTTTAGTTTTTCAGGTGTTAGCAGCTTTGAATGTATTTGGGTCTATGACTTCAGCAACATCTTAAGGCTGTTCCATTGAATCATATTTAGTACCAAGGAAAGCCATTTTATTTAACAATATATGCCAGAGTATGTCCATAACAGCAACAGTTCATATAAAAGTGATACAATATTCTCAATTTAATCTCTGGGTGACTACTCCACATGTAAAGTGCCTTCCATGTGACTGTTTTACTGAAACAGCCCTTAGCAAAAATAAATCACTGTGACCAAAGTTTCACATTTCAGTTGAAAGTATGTAACAATAAGAAAACAGAATTAAGCAATGTTAATGGGATCAATGACTGACTTTACCTGCATTAGCAGTATACCCTAGAATTTTTCATGACAGATAACTCTATTTATATCTGATAATTGAATTGAATTGAATTGATATGAGTTGTATTTTCATAAACTTGTAGATATCATTGTATAATTGATCAAAATTGAAGTGTTCTGTTTAGAACTTTCTGTCAATGAAATAATAAGAATTTGAACACAGTATTATATTATTACAAATGTTGCAAAATAATATTATATAGGTACAAATTTCGTGACAATGTAATATTGTTTGAGCATAATTTAGTACAAATTTTTTAACACAATATTATAGTAGTACAGATGTTTGAGCATAAGAATATATTAGTACATATGTTGGAAGATAATATTAGTACAAATGATGGAACATAATACATTAGAACAAATTTTATTAGAACAAATTTTTTTTAACAGTATTGTGTATAAATGTTTGAACAATATATTATATTTTTATAAATGTTTAAACATACAGTAATATTATATTAGTATAAATGTTTTAAGATAAAATTTTATTAGCACAAAATTTTAACATAATATTTTATTTGTACAAATGTTTCAACATAATATATTAGTACAAATATTGGAACATAATATTATATTAGTATAAATATTTGAACATAATATAACATTATAAATGTTTAAACATAATGTTGGAACATAATATTATATTAGTATAAATGTTTGAACATAATATTAGTATAAATGTTTGAACATAATATAACATTAGTATAAATGTTTGAACATATTAGTATAAATGTGTTTATTATATACTGCTTCTAATAATGTAATTTTATTTCTTCAATTTAGGTTAATGGTATAGAGATGACAGGTAAAACTCAGGCAGAGGCTGTATCAATTTTGCGGAACACAAAAATGGGAGATACCGTCAATATTGTTGTCTCCAGACAAGAAACAGAGGACGATAGATTCAAAGTGCCAAGGGAATTGGTAAGTAGCAGTTATGTGAATATTATGATTAAATAAGGATTCTCTGGAATGACATTTTCATGTACATGGAGTCACATAATTCTATGGGGGACATTTTGTTTAAAATCTTGGAACATGATTTTGAAAACTCAACGTTGTTTAATCTTAAGTAGATACCGTCACACATAATACATGACAATTAATTTTTTGCAGACATTGCACAGTGCTGCAAATTGAAGGGAAAAAGGAAATTCTTTTTAATAAAATTAATCTGTTTTTATGTAATTGTTTTTTATTGGGAAAATATTTTCTTCATAAATGCTGTAGAATGAAGATGTACATTTTATGATGAGGTGGAAATGAATAATGATTTATAAATAAATGTGTGTAATGGAGAAACAGTTATAAATAAATATTAATGAATAAATATTAATGTATAAATATTAACATATAAATATTGACATATACAATTTGCTGCTTATACAAGAAACAATTTTACAGTTAAATTTAGACAAATAGAAAATGAAATAGTAAATTTTCAAATTAATTATTGTATCAGCTAATTGAATATTGTGTCAACAAATTAAATATTGTATCCACACAAATTAAATATTATATTAACAAATTAAATATCATTATGAAAAAAATATATTATCATATTAATACTGGTAAAACCTGTTATAACATTATTTGTTATAATGTGATTCCACTTATAACATGATAACAGCGTGGCTCCCATTTTTAATTTACGGTTACCTCTCTTTTTAACATCTTAAATACATGGTCTTAGAAAAGCTTTATTTGTATCTCTAGCAGATTTTGAATCCCAGTACTGCGTTTAATGAAGCCTTAACTTCCAAAATTTTGTGAAACATTGTAGTGTTATATTTGTAAACGAAAGTAAAGAAAAGCTATCAAGTTCTGTCAAATTTAAAGATTTTTTTTAATACAGTCGGCACTGTTTAATGTTTGGAGGAACTGGCATGGAGCTAGTTTGACATTTTCAGAGAAAATTTGTAATGCAATCCTGCATATATCGCAATGTTATTTTTTGGACCCCGAGCTTTGCGTTATATCAGGTTTTTCCTGTATCATTATTAACAAATTAGGTATTATATGAAAAAATTGAATATTGTTATCAGCAAATTAAATATATTGGCAAATTAAATGTTTTATCATCACTGTATAGAAGATTAAGAAAAAACAGTTTTAAATCTAGCTGACTGAGGCAAGTTTAAGAGTTGCTATAATGGCAATATGTATAGTTAAAAATTGCATCTTGTTTTTTTGGCTGCATGGGTTTAAGTCACAGCAGGGATAATGAGCGATTCTCTCAATACTTGAATACACCTACCATAAAGCGTGTTTTGTCACGTCCATCGTCATGTTTGTCCATCCATCTCTGTTGCCAGTTTCATTTTGTATAATACCTCTAGGATTTCACCATTGATGATTGATTACCTACTTTGTGGATAATTTGTCCATAGGGGTAAGAAAGAATTTTATTGATTTTAAGGGTCAGAAGGTCAAGATCACAGACTCTTTAAAAGATATAAAACTGGTTTCTGCACAATAAAAGTAATTCTATACCACATACTGGATCAAAAATTGTGGAAGTTTTGCGTTTTTGGTAAAGTTGAACCCCAAAGATTTTTAGGTCATTACAGGTTACTGTGACTCAAGAAGGAAAATGATTTCCACACAATAACATTAGTTTGATATGTCTAAAACATGGATCCTATGATGGGGGTAGATTTCACTTGGGGTACAGAAGAAAAGCCTATCAGTGTTTGGGCCAAAAGGTCACTTTGAATTCAGAAAAGTGGTTTCTGCACAAACGTTTATGTTTTTTATACATTGGACAATTAAACATGGGTGGGTGCATAATGTGAAGTTTATTGTACAATCATGTATATTGTTTGTACAACAAAACTAATAAAAAGCATCGTTAAAATTACACATGCAATCAGTTGTACAAGAAGTCAACAGAAGCCCATGGTTACTTAGGAACAGTGTGTACTCTATATTTTGCAGTTAAATATGGAATCATTTCTGCAGAATTGACATCATTGTATTGGAAATCATTTTTTTAAAAAATACATGTACTCCTTTTCCTTTTTAAAAAGCTTCATTTGCAAGCAGGACAATCAAATGTATGGGTGGAGAAATGAAAAGTTTTGGCATTTGGCATTTTAGTATTTACAAAGTTGTGGCATTTTCTGTTTTGTTTTAAAATAACTGCCTAAGAAGCATGCTTCAATTTGAATGAATATGCATGCATCATTTTGAACTGTATAAGTTTGAAAATCTTATCCAGAAGTCAAATCACTTTATAATTAGTACTTAATATATTTTGTATAACATATCAAGCATGGCATCTACTGTTCAGACATGCATTGAATATATATTATGTATCAAAAATACTTAAGACCCTTGATAAACATTAAATACATTGCATTTGTTCTTAGCCAGAAAGTCAGGAAAAGGAGGTATGGTTTATTTTGGACATTATATGGTTGGTAAGGTTGCATATGGTTCTGTTTTGTGCCTGAAGAAGTACACTGGTGATGTGTGACTGTATTTTAAAAAATATGTGTAATTGGTTCCATTTATGTTACAGGCTTTCTGTCTCAAGAATCACAAAAATATGTAGGACTGGTCCCACTTACATTACTGGATTTCAGTCTTGGGTATTGCGAAAATATGTAGGACTGGTTCTACTTACATCACTGGATTTCTGTCTTGGGTATTGCAAAAATATGTAGGACTGGTTCTACTTACATCACTGGATTTCTGTCTTGGGTATAGCAAAAATATGTAGGACTGGTTCTACTTACATCACTGGATTTCTGTCTTGGGTATTGCAAAAATATGTAGGACTGGTTCTACTTACATCACTGGATTTCTGTCTTGGGTATTGCAAAAATATGTAGGACTGGTTCTACTTACATCACTGGATTTCTGTCTTGGGTATTGCAAAAATATGTAGGACTGGTTCTACTTACATCACTGGATTTCTGTCTTGGGTATTGCAAAAATATGTAGGACTGGTTCTACTTACATCACTGGATTTCTGTCTTGGGTATTGCAAAAATATGTAGGACTGGTTCTACTTACATCACTGAATTTCTGTCTTGGGTATAGCAAAAATATGTAGGACTGGTTCTACTTACATCACTGGATTTCTGTCTTGGGTTTTCTGTCTTGGGTATTGCAAAAATATGTAGGACTGGTTCTACTTACATCACTGGATTTCTGTCTTGGGTATTGCAAAAATATGTAGGACTGGTTCTACTTACATCACTGGATTTCTGTCTTGGGTATTGCAAAAATATGTAGGACTGGTTCTACTTACATCACTGGATTTCTGTCTTGGGTATAGCAAAAATATGTAGGACTGGTTCTACTTACATCACTGGATTTCTGTCTTGGGTATTGCAAAAAATATGTAGGACTGGTTCTACTTACATCACTGGATTTCTGTCTTGGGTATTGCAAAAATATGTAGGACTGGTTCTACTTACATCACTGGATTTCTGTCTTGGGTATTGCAAAAATATGTAGGACTGGTTCTACTTACATCACTGGATTTCTGTCTTGGGTATAGCAAAAATATGTAGGACTGGTTCTACTTACATCACTGATTTCTGTCTTGGGTATTGCAAAAATATGTAGGACTGGTTCTACTTACATCACTGGATTTCTGTCTTGGGTATAGCAAAAATATGTAGGACTGGTTCTACTTACATCACTGGATTTCTGTCTTGGGTATTGCAAATATATGTAGGACTGGTTCTACTTACATCACTGGATTTCTCTCTTGGGTATTGCAAAAATATGTAGGACTAGTTTTACTTATATCACTGGATTTCTCTCTTGGATATTGCAAAAATATGTAGGACTGGTTCTACTTACATCACTGGATTTCTTTCTTGGGTATTGCAAAAATATGTAGGACTGGTTCTACTTACATCACTGAATTTCTGTCTTGGGTATAGCAAAAATATGTAGGACTGGTTCTACTTACATCACTGGATTTCTGTCTTGGGTATTGCAAAAATATGTTGGACTGGTTCTACTTACATCATTGGATTTCTGTCTGGGGTATTGCAAAAATATGTAGGACTGGTCCCACACCAGTTTGATATATAAACATCCTGTGCAATACTTGCAACAGAAAGCCAGTGATAATGTTTGTTATCACTGGCTTTCTGTTGCAAGTATTGCACAGGATGTTTATATATCAAGGCAGGGTCTACTCTAGAACTTGAGTGGGAAATCCCCCTTTTTAAAATTTTGATTAAAATCCCTTTTTAAAATGTAGATGGGTAACATATTTTTAAGAAAGGGATAAATGGGATTAATGAAGGGTATAAAGTTAGGGCTTTGAAAATACGATCATTCATTTGGAGTCTGTGTATATTAATGATTAGGCTCTTGAAATCTGTGCTAATTTTGCACAAGATCGCGGGTGACTAAGTTCTGTTTTGTTTTGTTAAAGTTATTTAAAGAGATATTTTTTTGTATGATTATGATGACAATTTGGATCATGGTCTTCACTTTAAAAATAAAGCATTATTCACATTACTGATTTTTTTGTTATGCAGATTTTACTATTGTTTCTTAATAAAACCTAAGTCACAGTGGTGTGAATAATTGATTCTTAATAAAACCTAAGTCACAGTGGTGTGAATAATTGATTTTTAATAAAACCTAAGTCACAGTGGTGTGAATAATTGATTCTTAATAAAACCTAAGTCACAGTGGTGTGAATAATTGATTTTTAATAAAACCTAAGTCACAGTGGTGTGAATAATTGATTTTTAATAAAACCTAAGTCACAGTGGTGTGAATAATTGATTCTTAATAAAGCCTAAGTCACAGTGGTGTGAATAATTGATTTTTAATAAAACCTAAGTCACAGTGGTGTGAATAATTGATTCTTAATAAAACCTAAGTCACAGTGGTGTGAATAATTGATTTTTAATAAAACCTAAGTCACAGTGGTGTGAATAATTGATTTTTAATAAAACCTAAGTCACAGTGGTGTGAATAATTGTTTCTTAATAAAACCTAAGTCACAGTGGTGTGAATAATTGATTCTTAATAAAACTTAAGTCACAGTGGTGTGAATAATTGATTCTTAATAAAACCTAAGTCACAGTGGTGTGAATAATTGATTTTTAATAAAACCTAAGTCATAGTGGTGTGAATAATTGATTTTTAATAAAACCTAAGTCACAGTGGTGTGAATAATTGTTTCTTAATAAAACCTAAGTCACAGTGGTGTGAATAATTGATTCTTAATAAAACTTAAGTCACAGTGGTGTGAATAATTGTTTCTTAATAAAACCGAAGTCACAGTGGTGTGAATAATTGATTCTTAATAAAACTTAAGTCACAGTGGTGTGAATAATTGATTCTTAATAAAACCTAAGTCATAGTGGTGTAACTAATTGATTTTAAAGCCAGTCAGACTATCAAAACATAGGCAAGCAGTTGATATTCATTTATCAGGTGTTCAAATTGTGTCAGTCCAGAATCATGTGTGAACTAAGCTGGTGAAATCATGTTCATGCTTGCCAACTGTTTGATACTATGACTTCTGAAGGCAGTGATTGTTAATACCATTTGAACTGTGGTTTTTACATTTCATTAAAATGCATTGGAAAAAATCATCTGCAAAATGACCATGTTCACATAACATGATTCAGTTACATAATTTGACTGAAATTCAAAGCAAAATGTTTCACTGAGGGTTGTTTATTGTTTGCAGCTTAAGTAAAGTTCATATAAAGAACACAAAAATATAATTGGCTATCCCAGTAAAGTTGACCTTTAGAGTGACAGAGTATTGAAAGGTCAAGTCGAGCTTTAAATTGATTAATATTATGCGATATGGCAAACTGTTCAATCAAATTTGATGATCTTGCTTCAGAAATGAATTATTTTCTTCATTAATTATAGATAGGATTCTGCAATTATTTAATACTGTGGGATGTCCTTGAAGGTCAGTTAAAATCTTCTGTAACTCAAAGGGGTTGCATAGCTAGCTGCAGGGTTTGTCATATTTCTATATAATGGATAAGATCCATGAACTTGATGAACTTGATAGTTGATGGCTTTATTGGGGTAAGCATATCATCATTTTGTTTCTGAAATTTTCGGGATTATGAGCTGGGCAAATGCTGGCTCAGATCTTGTGCATGAAAGGTTTTAGTTAGGTATGAGGTCAGGGCTCAAGAAATAATTTCTAAAAACTCGTCTGCCTGTGGGAGGATTCCTGTCTCAGGGAGTGACTTACACGAGATTCTTGTTACTGTAATCACTTTGCACAACAAAATACACTTGTCCACTACATAAAATAACCACAGACATGCAAGCAGATGGATATTAAAATGTTTGAAACAGTAAAAGATATATTGTCAGAAAATTTAGCGATTTTAAAACTTTAAGATAAATATAACCAATGTTTTTTACACTTACCCGTTGATTTGTTACACTTGGCTGTTGATTTTTTTATACTTTGCCATTGATTTCTTAATCGTTTTGTTTCGTTTACAGTGACATGATTCAGTATTCCAGTTGACATTTTAATTTGGGGATGTTTCACTTTGAAACAAGCTATCACCCACCTTTTTAAGTTAGACATATGGGAAGTTAAGAGCCAGAAATTGTTGTACTGGTAATTTTCTCAGTTTTGCCAAATTAAACATTATGTTCATCTTGGATCACCGATATATCAACACTTCATGGATACATTGTCACACAACTACTCAAGGCACCTATAAAATTAAAGATTCCTGATTGGACAAAAGATTCTTGACTGTAAATAAATTACCACAAATTACCACCAGTCGGATGTTGTCTTGGTATTATGTGCTTTATAAAATTTATTAAAATTGCATTCGTTATGTGAATATTGTATGTGATAAATGGCAGGGACACTTCAAATATTTTTTCAAAAGTTAGTAGCAAATTTCTTGTGAAAAGTATTTTTATGCAAAAGTAAAAATACTTACAAGAGCCTTCAATGTATTAATAAAGTTGCACAATGTTGAAAGTACCAGTGACGTCAGGCAAGTTTAATACTCTGACAAGATGGAATAAAATATGATATTGACATTCTTTGGTTCTTGGCATGTGGCAGTTTTTTTATCACATGTCTAACTTGATTCTTTGATGAAAAGGAAAGCTCCTCAGCATTAAAATGATGCCCAAAAAAACAAATTTTGTGACTCAAAATGCAAATAACTTAAAAAAAGTCAAGGGATAGGTGTGAAACTGGAATTTCTCAAATTTAGTATACAATCCAGTTTCTTGCTATATATTGAGAATGATTTTTAATCTGCTGTCTTCACTCTGAGCAAAATTTTAAATTTTTTTTTCCATATTAATATCACATTGGTATCCATTTTTACTGGTGCTAGTTTCTACTCCAAAAACCTTCAAAAATATTGAATCTTTTGACAGGTTGGGTGAAAGCTAAAATGAACCTTAGATGAAATTCAATTAACTCTTGGAAAATGGTTGTATTTCTATTGGAATTAAATGCACGTCAGGCAAGAGAATGGTCTCTCATTACTGGAATATCAAGCCAGAACCAATCAGAATAATTAACTCATTACACTCATGCTTACAGATCTGTCTGCTGTAACAATCCTAGTAATGGAAAATGGTCATCAATAATTCATGTTGTAATAGCTCTAGGGTTTTATTTTGAATTATTATATGCTCTTGGAGCAGTGAAGTCTAACTTTTGCATACTTAGATTAAAAAGTCGGAATAATAAATAATTCAATTTAGTGGTAACATACGTTGCAAGAGGGTGTTGAAGGGGGGGGAGAGACAGAGAGATGGATGTACAGCTTATCCAACTAATCAGAACTTCCTAGGTTATTTCTGTCTTCACGAGAAAAGTTTATTTTCCTCATCTACAAAAAGACCTTGAAATGTGTATTTCTGCTGAGACCCATTTGTGTTTTTTTTTGCATTCAGTTTGTGGTTTGATTCCATTCATGTTTATGTTACAGCTATGATCTTAGCATTTTTTATTTATGGTATCAGAAATACATTCAGAATTTGTATTTATCACTTCCGTTCTCAACTCTTTTTCATTTTCAATCATTTGGAATGCATTTATCAATGTTGTTAATTCCATTTTCAATAGTGTTATATGGAAAAAACTTACTTTTTGTATTATATCAACAAGTATGCTTTAATAAAATAGAAAATGCATCACATTGAAAAAGACAGCATTTAATTTAAAAACGTGTAACTATCAAAATATAGTTGTAGAAATGCATTTCATTTCATTTATGTTTATCATTTGTCTTTCTGCATTCTCCATTTCCTTGATGTTGCATTCATTCATCATTTGATTTATATTCATCCTGCATTCCATTTTTGTTTCATGGAACATTACCCATTTCATTGTACATCCCTTACCATGACCAAACTTGGTGCATAACTTGTACAAAGAATGAAGAAAAAGACAATTGATTTTGGCATCAAAAGGTCAAAGGTCAGATGTCACTGTGATTGAAAGATGACAGTAACAGTAGTTCTACATCATTGACCTGGATTATGTGAGCAAATACTGAGTTACAAGCCTTTTCTCTTATTGTATGTATATCTTATGAGAAATGTATAATTTTGACCAATTTTAGTTTCAAACTTGACCAATTTTTGTAATGAGCTTGGTTCTTTCATAAATGCACAAGAAGTATAATGGAGAAGTGTATTATACTGAGAATAATCAGGATCGTAGGGATGAGTAACTCTTGCAACACCCTTATCTCAGGGATGAGTGCATGAGAAATTTTTTTTTCTTGAGACCTTTAACCCCATCCTTGACAGTGGGGCCCTGAGTGGCCGAGTGGTTTAAAGCATTGTCCGTTATGAATCACTGCCATCTCACCTCTGTCTGAGTGGGTTCGAGTCTAGGATTCGGCGAATGTGGATATGTGAGAAAGCTTGCCAGTAGCTTCTCATGGGTCGGTGGTTCTTTCTGTGGATTTCCTGGTTCCTCCACCATTAATACTGGCCGCCTTGAATAGCCTATCGTGTGCTGAAAAATGGCATTAGGAACAACAACAACAACTATCCTTGACAAAACTTAAGTCCCTTTCTTTTGCTATCCTTGACAAAACTTAAGTCCCTTTCTTCCAAAATAAAGTTAAGGACATCATTTCCTGGAAATTGTTGTTTTGCCTGATGTTTTACATCAACAGAAATTTGATTATGGTTCATTTTTTAAGAAGAGAGTTTTCTGTCTTTTGGTCCAGAAATATCTATTTTTGGCCAAGAGATTTTTCTCTAATTCATGTTTGGTCCAGAAATATTTTTGTTATCTTGACGTTACTATCAGTACTAGATGTTATTATCAGTTCTAGATTATTATGTCTTTTGTTTGTTAACTGTGTTATATGTTGCTTAAGTTTCTAAAAATACATTTTTAATTTTTTTTGTTGCTTTTAACCTCCTTGGAATATAATGTGGGACATGTTGCTGCTGTCCGTTTGTCTGTCTGTCCACATTTTCACTTCTAGAGCTAGACTCTCAAACAGTACAAGACATTTGACCAAGATTTGATACACAAATTAAACAAGTTGTGATAGCGTGCCATTTCATACTTAAAATTTTCTGCATTTTCTGCATTCAGTACTTTTTAATAATCTTACCATGGAAACAAATTGTAACACAGTATATAAATTGACAGAACTAGACCATAGGACACAAGTCCTAATATAAATAGTACTGTATATAAATTGACAGTACTAGACCATAGGGCACCAGACCTAGTATAAATATTATATAAATTGACAGTACTAGACCATAGGGCACCAGTCATAGTACAAATAGTATATAAATTGACAGTACTAGACCATAGGGCACCAGTCCTAGTGTAAATAGTATATAAATTGACAGTACTAGACCATAGGGTACCAAACATAGTATAAATAGTATATAAATTGATAGTACTAGACCATAGGGCACCAGTCCTAGTGTAAATAGTATATAAATTGACAGTACTAGACCATAGGGTACCAAACATAGTATAAATAGTATATAAATTGACAGTACTAGACCATAGGGCACCAGTCATAGTAGAAATAGTATATAAATTGACAGTACTAGACCATAGGGTACCAGACCTAGTACAAATATTATATAAATTGACAGTACTAGACCATAGGGTACCAAACATAGTATAAATAGTATATAAATTGACAGTACTAGACCATAGGGTACCAGACCTAGTATAAATAGTATATAAATTGACAGTACTAGACCATAGGGCACAAGTCCTAGTATAAATAGTATATAAATTGACAGTACTAGACCATAGGGTACCAGACCTAGTACAAATAGTATATAAATTGACAGTACTAGACCATAGGGCACCAGACCTAGTACAAATAGTATATAAATTGACAGTACTAGACCATAGGGCACCAGACCTAGTATAAATAGTATATAAATTGACAGTACTAGACCATAGGGCACAAGTCCTAGTATAAATAGTATATAAATTGACAGTACTAGACCATAGGGTACCAGACCTAGTATAAATAGTATATAAATTGACAGTACTAGACCATAGGGCACCAGTCCAAGTAAAAATAGTATATAAATTGACAGTACTAGACCATAGGGTACCAGAAATAGTATAAATAGTATATAAATTGACAGTACTAGACCATAGGGCACCAAATTGGGATTGCTGGGTCATTGGGTACTTTCCAAAGGTATCTGGATTTGGTGGGTACATTCTGCATGATTTACTGGGTATATATATTCAGCAGGAGTTTGGATTGGGTGTGCGGATACTTTTAGAAAGAGTTGGGATTGGGTGAATGGGTACTTGGAGCAAGAGTTGGGATTGCATGGATTGGTTGTTTCAGCAGGAGTTGGGATTTGGAGGGTAGGTATTTTCAGCAGGAGTTAAGATTGGCTGTGTGGATACTTAAAACAGGAATTGGGATTGGTTGTGTGGATACTTAAAACAGGAATTGGGATTTGGGAAGTGGACACTGTCAGTAGCAGTTGGGATTGAGGGGATGGTAGTTTGAGCAGGAGTTGGGATTGTGTGGCTGGGCTGTTTCAAGTTGGGGTTGGTTGGCTTTGTTGTTTCAGCAGGAGCTGGGATTTTTGTGGCGGCGGTTTTAGAAGGTGTTGGGATTAGGTAGTTGGATACTTTCAGCAGCAGTCGTTATTAAATGAGTGAAATATTTTTTCTTGAGATGACAAGCTAAACAAGCAAAACTTTTGTCCGTTAAATTCATTTGTTTAGTTTATTGTTGCTTTTTGTGGTTCTTGAAGTGCTTTTTATACAGTGTTGAAATTGAACTTATAATGTTTTCTGTGTATGTCATGATTTTTATGTCGTGTATTTTAGCAATTTGCCTTTTTGTGATTATGCTGATTAACTCTTGTTAATTAAAAAAATATGCAGTTAATTTTGAGCAATAGTCTTTGTATTATTTTAATAGAATTTGTACTAATTATGAAAATTGTCACGGTTTTATACACATCATATTTCTAATGGTAATGCGTTTGAATCTGAAAATTTGTACATTTGTTGATTGAGCATATACACTTATTAAAGTTCATATATTAACACAGGTATAGAGCAGTCATTTTAAACAATATATCTTTTTATATGTGGTGTTGGATACTTTACTTTGTATTTTGTATGTAGCTGTAGCTTAACCAATTATCAGAATTTAAAGGAAAACGAACTAAAATTTTCATACGTCCCATGAACGAAGAATATACATGTAAATAATATAAATTTCATTCAAATCCATTGAGCAGTTCTAAAGATATGGATGATTATTTTCAGATCGATAATTATTTTTATATGGACGATTATTTTCAGATGGACGATTATTTTCAGAAATTGTCTTTATGATACCCTGGACTTTGAGAAATTCCACGAAATATAAGTTGTACCATAACTAGATTTCATCCACTTGATCACCAACTTATTGATATGCAATTCTCTGTGGGAATAAAGTTTATGAAAACACATGGGACACTGAACAGTGATGTGAAATTATATAGGAAATAATTGAAAATTAATTTCAGATATGAATTTTTATGTGAATGAGCTTATAAGACCAATGTATCTGACTTCTGCAAGCTGCCACTTTTCACTGCAACAAGATAACTGTTAGTGATTTATTATTTGAAGATTAAATTTTATCAAGAGTTAAGACCCCAAAGATTTGAATTTGAACTCAGTCGTTATCAGAATTAAATCCTTGTAAAATTTCCAGAGCATTGACTTGCTTTCAACTTGACTCTAAAGCAGAATACTGGAAGCAACATCATAACTTGGACATTTAAACTTTCACAGGTGAAGAGCTTGCAAGTATGGTAACATTGTAGACATTGTTGATCATAGAAATAAAATAGAGCTATTAATCCTGATAAGAATGCTCAAAACCAATTCCAAATTTTGTACACATTATACATTTTAATAAATCCATCTTTTTGTTCGTTTTTCTTTAAGTGCACATATTGAACTTGAATCAGTTCTCGTATGAAGTACTTGAACAGAAATTAGCAAAGGCATTTGTAAATGTTAATTCAGTTTAAATTGGTAAATATTAATTCAATTTAAATTGTTAAAAGCTAATTCAGTTTAAATCTGTAAAAACTTTGAATAAAAGATATGAATGGCCAAAATGAAATATAAAATTCTTCAAAATTAAAAATGGGTTTTTGATAGTCTTTGTAGATCTTCTAATTTCTTATATATATATATATATATATATATATATATATATATATATATATATATATATATATATATATATGAGAGGGAAAGATAAATTATTTATTTAGAATATTGAATCAAGAAACTTGATATTCTATGTTTTTAAAGGTAGTGTTATTATGACTTTGACATAGAAGAATAAATAAGGTTGAATTCTTATTATTATATAATCCAATTTTTGTAATTGATTGAAAATTATGTTTAAAAATACCAATGAGTAAAATTTTGCCAGATTGTTTTTACTCAAAGTTGTTTTCCAAAAATGATGTAAACATTGAACATTTAATGCATATTTTTTGGAAGTATATACATGTAATTTGTCTGAAGCATATACAAGTAGTTTATGTGAAGAATATACATGTAGATAGAAGTATATATATGTAATGTAATTTAATTACAAAGCATATACATTATCTTTGTTGTATATATCTTGTCAGAGTTTACTGATTACGAAAGAATATGTGCACTCAGAATCAGACTTTTTTTTAGTGGGTAGTCGATTGATGTCCATCTGCTATTAGCATAGTTGTTTTGACATGCATGTTAGAAACTATTCTATGGTGTGGCTTGCTGTGTGTGTGCTCTTTCCGACTTGCTGCTTTGTCGCTTTCAGAGTCAGACTCCTCATGATGTTGACCCTGACTCATTACAGCCAGCTGAGAAAGCCGGGGATGACGGCTCGCTTACCCAGATGAAAAACAAAGAAATACTCTCGTTCAATATTCTTCTGAACGATACAGGTTCTGCTGGACTTGGCGTTAGTGTGAAGGGAAAAACCCTTACAACAAACGAAGGAACTCGTGATCTTGGCATCTTTGTTAAGGCTGTTATCCATGGAGGTGCTGCCTCTAAGGTAATAAAATCTTAAACCATCGCTAAACATACTATCAAGCTTGTGTATGCCTTACATGTGGATAGTAGAATATATCTAACATTATTAAAGTGTATGGCACGCAAATATAAAGACTTTTATCAGGTAAGAATGTTTCAAAACAGTTTAGACATTCAAGAGCTTCAAATAACCCCTTTCTTTTCACAGAATTAGTGACAGATGTTATTTGTATTTCGGTCCATCTGTTCATTCAGCGGTTCATCTTTCCATTTGTCTGTCAGTGACCTATATATTTCTAAGTTGGAATAATTGCAAACTGCACAAACCCAGATCTACCCTCGTATATGCGATGGCAGATCAAGGTCTGTGTTGTTTGTTATACTAATCGGTCGTATCAAACTGTATATACCCATCGTATTATGTGATGGCAGATCAAGGTCTGTCTTGTTTGTTATACTAATCAGTCGTATCAAACTGTATATGCCCATCATATTATGCGATGGCAGATCAAGGTCTGTGTTGTTTGTTATACTAATCAGTCGTATCAAACTGTATATACCAAGCACATTATGTGATGGCAGATCAAGGTCTGTGTTGTTTGTTATACTAATCTGTTGTATCAAACTGTATATACCCATCGTATTATGTGATGGCAGATCAAGGTCCGTGTTGTTTGTTATACTAATTGGTCGTATTAAACTGTATATGCCCATTGTATTATTTGATGGCAGATCAAGGTCTGTGTTTGTTATACTAATCAGCCTTATCAAACTGTATATACCCATCATATTATGTGATGGCAGATCAAGGTCTGTGTTGTTTGTTATACTAATCAGTCGTATCAAACTGTATATACCCATCGTATTATGTGATGGCAGATCAAGGTCTGTGTTGTTTGTTATACTAATTAGTCGTATCAAACTGTATATACCCATCGTATTATGTGATGGCAGATCAAGGTCTGTGTTGTTTGTTATACTAATCGGTCGTATCAAACTGTATATACCCACCGTATTATGTGATGGCAGGTCAAGGTCTGTGTTGTTTGTTATACTAAACAGTCATATCAAACTGTATATACCCATCATATTATGTGATGGCAGATCAAAGTGTGTGTTGTTTGTTATACTAAACAGTCAAATCAAACTGTATATACCCATCATATTATGTGATGGCAGATCAAGGTCTGTGTTGTTTGTTATACTAAACAGTCGTATCAAACTGTATATACCCATCATATTATGTGATGGCAGATCAAAGTCTGTGTTGTTTGTTATACTAATTGGTCGTAGCAAACTGTATATACCCATCGTATTATGTGATGGCAGATCAAGGTCCGTGTTGTTTGTTATACTAATCGGTCGTATATCCATCATATTATGGGTCTGTTCAGTTTGCAATCGGATCCGATTGATAAGTGAGTGAATATCATCATATGGTATGTTTGTGTTGACTTTGTAAATCGTATGTTGTTTGAGATAAATCGATGAAACATAATACATTTATTCATCAAAGCCAGTTGCTGTATCCTCATTTGGTTCTGTCTTTCAGTTCAAGGTCAAAGAAAAATGTTTTCAGTTATAGACATCCTTGCTTCCATCTGTTCCCATTTGGGTTTCTGCAGCAGTCACTTTACTTGTCTACTATCTGCAATTACTTGTATACCATCTGCAACATCCTTGCTTCCATCTGTTACCATTTGGGTTTCTGCAGCAGTCAATTTACTTGTCTACTATCTGCAATTACTTGTATACCATCTGCGATTACTTGTCTACCATCTGCAATTACTAAAGTCTGTGGATAACTTGCACTTGGAGTAAGGAGGAACTGAACTGGTTTGAGAATCTAAAGCTAAAAGGTGAAGGTCATCATAACTAAAGAAAAGGACAATGATTTCTGCACATCTGGAGTTCTACACCATCTGCAGTTACCAAACTGTGTGGATAGCTTGCAGACTGTGTGGATAGCTTGCAGACTGTGTGGATAGCTTGCAGACTGTGTGGATAGCTTGCAGACTGTGTGGATAGCTTGCAGACTGTGTGGATAGCTTGCAGACTGTGTGGATAGCTTGCAATCAGGAATAAGTAAGAACCCTGTTGGGTTCAGAGTTGAAAGGTCAACAGGTCATAGTCACTGTGATGAAAAGAAAATGATTTTTGCTTAATAAACATAGTTCTACAGTCAGCTATTTATATTTTATTCAAAAGGTCAAGGCCTGTGCCTGACAGAAGACAATAGTGACCACAAAAAGTCCATTAGTTCTGTATTACAAACTTTATGCATGGCATGTATTTAACAGTTTATGGAAGAAGTCTATTGAGTTTGGTTTCAAAGGTCAATGCACACTGAAACAAGAGAAATGGTTTCAGCACAATATAGTTGTTTTGACATCACATATCAGGGTCAAACTCAGTTGATGGCTTGAACTTAGGGTAAGGAACAAGCCTATTGATATTTTTGGTCCAGTGGTCAAGGTTGATGTGAATAAAATGTAATTTTTGCAAAACATTTTTAGTTAGTGACAGACTATTTTAAAAATGGGGTGGGCATATGACATGCCATTGACAATAATTATTTGCTAGTGCAGTAAAGACATAAAGGGATGAAACTTACAACAATTATCAATACTGATCAGTTTGTTAGTGACACAGTCAGGGCTGTATCTAAAGAGGTCAATGTCACAGATCCAAAGACTGATTTTTTATTTCTTTACCTGTATAGTTAAAATGAGTATGTATGTATGTATGTATGTATGTATGTATGTATGTATGTATGTATGTATGTGTGTATGTGTGTGTGTGTATATATGTAGTATGTATGTATGTATGGATGTATGTATGTATGGATGGATGGATGGATGGATGGATGGATGGATGGATGGATGGATGGATGGATGGATGGATGGATGGATGGATGGATGGATGGATGGATGGATGGATGGATGGATGGATGGATGGATGGATGGATGGATGGATGGATGGATGGATGGATGGATGGATGGATGGATGGATGGATGGATGGATGGATGGATGGATGGATGGATGGATGGATGGATGGATGGATGGATGGATGGATGGATGGATGGATGGATGGATGGATGGATGGATGGATGGATGGATGGATGGATGGATGGATGGATGGATGGATGGATGGATGGATGGATGGATGGATGGATGGATGGATGGATGGATGGATGGATGGATGGATGGATGGATGGATGGATGGATGGATGGATGGATGGATGGATGGATGGATGGATGGATGGATGGATGGATGGATGGATGGATGGATGGATGGATGGATGGATGGATGGATGGATGGATGGATGGATGGATGGATGGATGGATGGATGGATGGATGGATGGATGGATGGATGGATGGATGGATGGATGGATGGATGGATGGATGGATGGATGGATGGATGGATGGATGGATGGATGGATGGATGGATGGATGGATGGATGGATGGATGGATGGATGGATGGATGGATGGATGGATGGATGGATGGATGGATGGATGGATGGATGGATGGATGGATGGATGGATGGATGGATGGATGGATGGATGGATGGATGGATGGATGGATGGATGGATGGATGGATGGATGGATGGATGGATGGATGGATGGATGGATGGATGGATGGATGGATGGATGGATGGATGGATGGATGGATGGATGGATGGATGGATGGATGGATGGATGGATGGATGGATGGATGGATGGATGGATGGATGGATGGATGGATGGATGGATGGATGGATGGATGGATGGATGGATGGATGGATGGATGGATGGATGGATGGATGCATGCATGCATGCATGCATGCATGCATGCATGCATGCATGCATGCATGCATGCATGCATGCATTTCATCACTGGAAAATCTGACAAAGTACCACAGTCAAGTTTATATTTGCGAGGTCATTGTCAAAGGGTAACATTGTTATTTTTGTTTCTCCTCAACATTTGTTCACTTAGTTATAAAAATGTGTACATGTGTAGAACAATAATAGTATGTAATTCACCGTTCTCAAGGTCAAAGTAACCTTGAACGTCCAATCTGTGTGTTGTAGAGTACAGAGCAATATTGCTATTAAATATCTGACTAATAATCACATAAGACAGTTAATATTCCAGTGCCATTATATTTTGTCATGAACACTTTTCATGCTTCTTCAGCATATAATTCAACTAAATTTGCTTGCTTTTTCAGAATCATTTACAAAATTTTATTTGTAGCTTTCTTTAGATTAAATATATATATTTAATGAAATAAAAATCTTTTAAAAAAATAATTAACAGACTAATAGGAATCTTAGACAGCTCCTCTGTCTTGTTCATACGAAGGAGCTTTGTGCTTTTGCTTTGCTTGATGGATAAATTGGGAAGCAGTCTGTTTAGAAATGTTAAGGAATTTACAACAGAAGATCATTCAGTGATTGATCCTCATCTGATTCATTTATCCTTTCATCTGTCCATCCACCAACTTCATGTCAAGACTGCAACATTTATAAAAAGAACAAGTTTTGAATAAACAAATTTGCTTTTTTGTTGTTCTTTTAATATGGTGTCCAGCATGCAGAAGAGATACATACAAAAATACTACTTTCATGTTTTCCAATTTTTTTAAAACCTGTTTTACAGTGACTCCAGATATCATAGTGCAGATAACATGCTTGTTTATTTGTTCATATTAATTATAATTGAATTGGTATGGGTGTGAGCTTACTCCATCATGAAATTCATCAGGATAGATTCCTTTTCAGTTGTTCGTCTACCATCATAATTGACTAAGCATTATTCTGAAAAGGAACTAGTATGGGAGAGTTCTAGTATGTACAATCTGGTACATGACACAGCTATGCAAAAAATTAGGTGAGAGTGTACCAAGCAGGGATTGTTTTTGCTAGGATCCTACTTCCATTCGTACTCAATACATGCTTTTAACATAGACTGGATGATGTCTAGAGCTTTTAAGGACAACAGAGTGTCTGTTGCAGTTTTTTTGTACAGCTGAGGTTTTGGGTTGGATCCATATATTTTCATATTTGAGGCTCGACAGTCACTCAATATAAAGTGTAGTTTCCCGCAAGTTAATGGACACTCCAGAGCGCATAGTTGATCAATTAACAACTGTCAATAAGTAACTGCTAACCAATTAAACTAAATCTGATAATAGATGTTTATGCCGTTACCTTTTTCCCAACTGTTTATGCCATTACCTTTCTCCTGATTGTTTATGCCATTACCTTTCTTCTGATTGTTTATGCCATTACCTTTCTCCAGATTGTTTATGCCATTACCTTTCTCTAGACTGTTTATGCCATTACCTTTCTCCCGATTGTTTATGCCATTACCTTTCTCCCGATTGTTTATGCCATTACCTTTCTCCTGATTGTTTATGCCATTACCTTTCTTCAGATTGTTTATGCTGTTACCTTTCTCCCAACTGTTTATGCCATTACCTTTCTCCTGATTGTTTATGCCATTACCTTTCTCCAGATTGTTTATGCCATTACCTTTCTCCAGATTGTTTATGCCATTACCTTTCTCTAGACTGTTTATGCCATTACCTTTCTCCCGATTGTTTATGCCCTTACCTTTCTCTAGATTGCTTATGCTGTTTCCTTTCTCCCGATTGTTTATGCCATTACCTTTCTCCCGATTGTTTATGCCATTACCTTTCTCCCGATTGTTTATGCCATTACCTTTCACTAGATTGTTTATGCTGTTACCTTTCTCCTGATTGTTTATGCTGTTAAATTTCTTCAGATTGTTTGTCCTAAGTCCATGCAGACTGAGTTGTGACAATTGGACATTTTATCCCGTATCACATATACAACTTTATCTTGCTGTATCTTAAACTTTTTTTTTGTTTTCTTAATTTAACAAAAATGTTAGTAATGAATATGTGGTGCTTTTGAAATTATGTACAAAATTTTTTGTCACAGATGTTTTAATTTTGAAGAGGTGATACTCATGAATGCATGGGAGAATCATTAGTGTGTGTGTGTGTGTGTGTGATTTGGATTTTTAATGTAGCTTTAAAAAATTTTTATTCATCGCTATAAATGTCTGCAGTCTGGCAATTTATAGTGATGTCTAGCACAGGGTCTTCATGCCACAACTGGATAGCATCATATTCCATCCAGTCACTTCATTCTGACACCTTACACTAACCCTCTTAATGCTGAGCTCCAATCGAGCCAGCTGTTAGTACCATTTTTATGAGCCTGTTATGACTCTGCAGGGATTCGGACCCATGACCTCCTGCATCAGTGGCAGATGCTGTAACCACAAGGCCACCAGAGTGGTCTGGATAATCATTAGGTTGAGTGCTTTGGATAGATAAACAAAAGTATTTAATGTTTTCTTTTGCCACTGTGCCAAGACAAAATTTGAATAAACTTTAATTGAAACAAACTTTAACATCTCATGGCCACCAGATCTTATATGGATGTATTGAAAAAAAAGATGGATTATAAATATTATATTCTCTCAGTCTCAGTGGGATGTATACAAAGTCGCATGTGATTCAGTCAGGTCCCCATGTTTTGTATGTTAATCATATTAGTGATTTTAATTTTAATTTAAGTTGTTTTTTTTTCAAAATTTATTTAATAATCCCATTTTCAATTTCAGGATGGTAGACTAATGGTTAATGACCAGCTGATAGAGGTGAATAATGAAGTGCTGGCAAACCTCCCAAATACGGAGGCAATGGAAAGACTTCGGAAAGCCATGCAAAAGGATGAGCCAGTGCCTGGCCACATAAACCTCAAGGTTGCCCGGAAAATTGGGGCTCCCTCCCCTTCTCCATTTATTGAAGGACCAAATATGGTTTTCAGTATTGAAAATCCAAAAGGGGAGAGTAGAACTGAAGAGGAGGAAAATTATAGTTTTGAAATGGACCATAGCTCCTCGAGGGAAGAGGAGAATGATCATATGGAGAACTTCGGAAATTTGATCCTAAATAAACACTCAAAATCTCCCAGCACATTCTTAGATAGAATTTTGACTGGAAGTGGATTAAGAAATGAATCATACAATATTGCAACTGGTGATAGTTTTACTGATGGTTCATTAATTCCTTCTCCATCAAAACCTGAGAGTGAAATAAACAATAATGTGAAAAGGGAGATAATTCTTGGGGAACTTGCCAGTCATAAGGTATGATAAAAATCCATTACAGGCACAAGTCTAATGGTCTCATTTGGTTCTTTGATATGCCTTATTTCAAGCAAAAAAAATTGATAATCGTTTTAATTATTTCCCAAAGAAATTGGTGTTTTGGCAATATTGCAGAGAAATTCTAGCTTATGTTTTGATGTCCATTCATCTGTCTGTGTTCTTATCCATCTGGTATCAACACAGAAGATGAGGTATTCATTTGGTTATTGTTTTCCGACACTTGCTGGTAGAGTAAATTTACTTGTATGTAATTTTTCATGTGGATTACTTCCACTATTTTTAAAAACTTGCTGTCATCAATATTTTGAAGTACAGTGATGTGTATTAGGATTCATTATCCTAGGTTACAGTTTGTATTTATGTCACACACTTATATATGGATGCTGGGTCACATAAGTTGGTATCTACATTTTTCATGTCAAAATCAGATTACTGTAACCTATTTTATGCTCCAATAACCTGTTAACCTTTGCATTTATCACCTTCCAAATCATGTAGCTTGGCATGTAAATGCATCATGTGGATTATTTAGTAAAGATTTAAGTCAATGTTACTTATTTTTCATGCTCCAGTATTTTGCATTAACCCTAGCATGTTTTTCTGTTTCCTTGAATCTTTTGTATGCAGAATGATGTGATATGGTAGAAAGATGCATTGTACATAGATTTATCATAAAGAACACTAAAGAACACTACTCCACTGAGACAAAACAATTCATAGATTTATCATAAAAACACTACACCATTGAGACAAAATAATGCATATATATATATATATATATATATATATATATATATATATATATATATATATATATATATATATATATATCACAAAGAACACTACACCACTGAGACAAAACAATGCATAGATTTATCATAAAAACACTACACCATTGAGACAAAACAATGCATATATATATATATATATATATATATATATATATATATATATATATATATATATATATATATATATATATATCATAAAGAACACTACACTACTGAGACAAAACAATGCATATATATATATATATATATATATATCATAAAGAACACTAAAGAACACTACCCCACTGAGACAAAACAATGCATAGATTTATCATAAAAACACTACACCATTGAGACAAAACAATTCATATATATATATATATATATATATATATATATATATATATATCATAAAGAACACTACACCACTGAGACAAAACTATATATATATATATATATATATATATATATATATATATCATAAAGAACACTACACCACTGAGACAAAACAATGCATAGATTTATCATAAAAACACTACACCATTGAGACAAAACAATGCATATATATATCATAAAGAACACTACACCACTGAGACAAAACAATGCATAGATTTATCATAAAAACACTACACCATTGAGACAAAACAATGCATATATATCATAAAGAACACAACACCATTGAGACAAAACAATGCATAGATTTATCATAAAGAACACTATACCACTGAGACAAAACAATGCATAGTACATACATATATTATAATAAAAACACTACCCCATTGAGACAAAACAATGCATAGATTTATCATAAAGAACACTACCCCACTGAGACAAAACAATGCATAGTACATACATATATTATAAAAAATACTACCCCATTGACACAAAACATTTCATAGATTTATCATAAAAACACTACACCATTGAGACAAAACAATGCATAGATTTATCATAAAAACACTACACCATTGAGACAAAACAATGCATAGATATATCATAAAAACACTACACCATTGAGACAAAACAATGCATAGATTTATCATAAAGAACAATACCCCACTGAGACAAAACAATGCATGGTACATGCATATATCATAAAAAAAACACTACATAAAGCAATACAAATGCATCGTAAAAGCATGACACCATTCAGACAAAACAGAACATCATAATCTAACAGGGCTGCTTTCTGAATTTTGAAACCAGTTCTCATGATTCAGTTTATGAACTACTTGTATGATTTCCATAAGAAGGCAGTGGAGCTTGCCAAATAAATATGGAAAAAAGTAGTGTTGGTCTTATTATCAGACAAGTATATCTAAAGTAAATACTTGCCACATTTATTTAAATATTGGGAGCAAGTTTATCATGGGATAAATACAGTAACGGGTAGCATTTTGCAAAATAGTGTTTCCTTATTAATTAGTCAGAAATGTAATACTTACCATCTGTACTTGCTTAAAAGTTGGGTCCAGCAGTAGTGTACACAGACCCAGATCTGCCATTGCATAATGCACCAGCAGATCTGGATCTGTGCAGTTTGTTTGAAATTATCAGTAGAAAAAACAACTTAGATAAGGTTATATGTTGTTTTCAGTTGGGCCTGACTTATAAGGTAGTATATACGGTAATACAGGTCATCAATTACAAGACTTTTTCGGCAGCAACATAAAATAGGTTTGTTGTGTCAGCCATGCCACCCATCAAATTCTAAAAATACCATAGGAATGTTCAGATTATTTTTAAGGATGGTCTTGTGACCCAATCAAAAAAGCATGATATCCCAGTTGTGGGTCACAAACCATGGATTAAGAACCACTGACTTGTAATGGTCCTTCATCTCTTGTCCATTAGCACAAGTTTATTTTGTTGATATTCCTCCAAAACTAGGTGGAAGATCACTTTGCAAACACATTCATCTTGTGACATATTTGGCCTGGGCCCTGAGTGGCAGAGTGGTCTAAAGCGCTCACCATTATGGCTCACTGTAATCTTGCCTCTGTCTGCATTGGCTGTATTGAGAATATTGCTGTCTCTATTCTATGCATGGCTTAAAATACAATGGTAGATTTTCATATGATACCTAGTTGGTCCTAATTGAAAATGGTGCCAATTGTACATTCAATATGGCTGCCATGATGGCTGACTTGAAATCTTGTCAATGGTCCACAATGAATGTATGGTCATATTGACCATGGTTCTAAATGTCAGTGGTATCAATCTGACCAATTGAAAATGGTGCCAATTGTACATCCAATATGGCTGCCATGATGGCTGACTTGAAATCTTGTCAATAGTCCACCATGAATGTATGGTCATATTGACCATGGTTCTAAATGACAGTAGTACCAATCGGACATCCAGTATGTCCACCACAGCAGCTAAATTGAAAATCTTGTTATCAATGAATAAAATCAGAGAAGGTTTCAACACACAGAAATTAAATATAAGAAATGATGCTATCTTTGATGTATGAAGATTCTTGTTACCCAGCAGAATGTGAGTCTCATCAAGGAGCCTTTATTTTTGCCTCAATGAGTGTCAGTCCCTTCTAGGGGCTCTTGTTTTCATCCAACTTATGTTGTACATAAGTATCACTTTCCTTGTAGTATTATCATTGTTATGCATATAGGTATCAGGGTTCTTGTTTAAACACCAGGTTTAAGGTGGAATGGATTATATTATGTCTGTCTGTTACCAATTTGATTTTTGCATGGGAACTCCAGATCTCCACCAGTGATATTTTCTAATCTTTGTGTTTGGCTTGGGATTCTTGGGTCGAAAGGTCAATGACTATGCTCACTGATTGAGAAAAGAAAAATGGTTTACATCCACTAATTTTACTTTTGCATTATACAAACGGACAAAAGTATGTAGGGGTAAGAAAGAAGCATATTCAGTTGTTGATCAAAATGCCAGAGGGCAAGGTCACAGTGATCATAAGAAGAAAAACTGTTTCTGCTCAGTTAATATAGATCTAGGTCAAACTTTAGGATGGTTTGCACTTGCTTTAAGAAGAAAGGTTATTTTTTGGAGTACAAAAAATATCAAAGTTCAGTATCATTGTGGCTGAAAGAATAAAAATAGTTCTTATATTTATTCTCAATTATCATTTTTGTGGATGACTTGGATTCAGATGAAGAAAGATTGAAGAAAATGATTTTGGTGTCCAGAGGTCAGAGTTCAAGGTCACTGGCTAAAAGAAGTAAAATGAGTTTTTGCATAACTTTAATTTTAGACCACATACCTTTACCAAGGTTTGTGGAGAGCTTGTTTGTAATTCCAGTATAGAATAGACCTGCTGATTGTGGTCTTAAAAGGTTAAAGGTCATGTTTATTGTGTACAGTGTTTGAAAAGCTTTTTCACTATTACATTTGTTTAAGCATAACTTTCTTGATCTGGCATTGTGGAATGCTTGCACTTAAGGTGCTTAATTAAAATGCCATAGATTCTGGGGTCTTTCAGAAGTGGGTTTATTTCATGACAGCATAACTTGACCAAGACCAGATGACTAGTACTTTCCAAGACCAATTGGTCAGTACTTTCCAAGACCAGTTGGTCAATATTTTTCAGAGTTAACCATGCTTTGCTTCATAAAAAGTTATTAAACATAGCAATGGCATATCAATGCCATTTATGTTACTAAGTTTTTTTTCTATTGAAATATTGCATATATTATCATTAGTCTTTTTGTTTGTGAAGAATACTAGTATACTAGTTACTTTCATCAGAATTAGATCACAGTAACCTCCTTTTCAAACACCAGTTATTTCCATTTTGCAAAGTTCATTTTTTTTTAATGTTTTACCTGGGTATTATGTTTCTATGCTCCACAACAAAAGAGGTTAGAGGATATAGGTTTGCCCTTGTCTGTCCTCTCATCCATTCAGCACACAGTTGGATTTTACATTTAGCTTGTGTTCAGGCTTTGTGGCACAGCATTTATGTTCCATGAAAACGATATTTGGCACCTGTAACTCATTTCTAGATACTCAGACATTTTACATCTAAATCACTTTATATTGCAGAAGAAATTTCCACCTTCTGCACTTGACATCCCAAAGAAACATTCCTCCCAGAATTCCGAGAGTTCCAGCTCCGAGGACCTGCATCAGCAGCCTCCGCCATGGTTACAGGGCCCAGATTGGTCAAGGGATTCTGGTCCAACAACAGAAGAGGACTTGTGAGTACTTGAGCTTCATAATCTTTCAATAATAGACAAATAAAGCAAGAGTTGTCTTTGTGGTTGCTATTGAGTAAAATATTTCATTGCTGTATTCATTGTGTATACTGTATGACCCCACATCTGCCACCACATAATACACTGGCGCATCAAGATCTACACTGTTGTTATTAAGTTTGTTCAGATTCCCAGTCCACATTATCATAATTGACTGTCAAAACAAGGTATACATTGTTGCTGTTAATTTTAGTTCCGACTCCCAATCCATACTTGTAGTAACGAAGTTCATGTATTAGTTATCTCCCAGACCAGGCAGACTTGTAATAAAAAAGTTCATGTATTTGATATCCATCCAGGCCAGACAGACTGATAATACAAAGTTCATGTATTTGATATCCATCCAGGCCAGACAGAATGATGATACAAAGTTCATGTATTTGATATCCATCCAGGCCAGACAGACTGATAATACAAAGTTCATGTATTTGATATCCATCCAGGCCAGACAGACTGATAATAGAAAGTTCATGTATTTGATATCCATCCAGGCCAGACAGACTGATAATACAAAGTTCATGTATTCAGTATCCTCCCAGGGCAGGCAGTCTTGTAACACAAAGATAACGTGTTCAGTATCCTCCCAGGGCAGGCAGACTTGTAACACAAAGATAACGTGTTCAGTATCCTCCCAGGCAGGCAGACTTGTAACACAAAGATAACGTGTCAATATCCTTTCAGGCCAGGCCATTAATGGCCTTGCTGTTTCCTTCTGTCTTACAGAGACATAACTTGCATGTAAAATACCCAAAAGTATTTTATATTGTTGAACCATATTAATATTAAGTTTAAAAGCAGCCAGAGCTGTATCACATGCAGTGTATTTTGTTAGATATTCAGTTAGGTTTTTAAGAAGTTGTTAGACAATAATAACCAGTTAAAGACATGAGACAATTGTGATATTATCTATAATAATAATAATAATGGTAGGAAGTAACAATTATTAACATTGAATATGCATTACATCTTCTGGTCAGTTTAAGTTATAAGATTTTGTCCCTAATGACTTCATCATTGTGCAGTGTATTTCTTCAACCGTTTATTATTTTGTTAGCAAAAAATTTACAGTATTTGATTTTGAAAGATATACACTAAGTGTGTTGGACATTACTTGCAGGAGTCCTACAGGAAACTTTCAGAGGGAGGGGTTCGGAAGACAAAGCATGTCCGAGAAAAGAAAGGCGCACATAGATCCTCGAGCAAGTGAATTTTATCAGCGAGCGAAAGGGACTAAAGAGGGAGGACAAAAAGGTTGGTTAATGATCCCGCAAAATTTGAGAAAAAGGGTCTCATGTATATTTGGCTTCATAGTTAATAAGGTGGAAGATTGTTTCTTATTGTGATGTATTTTTATCCAATATTCTTGGATGTATGCTTGTTGTACGATGCTTCTGTGGAGAGAGGGATATTTATTGGAATCTGTGCCTATCTGTTTGTTCTTCCATCCATCATGCAATTTAGCTGGCACAACTAACCCCTCAGTTTTTGATGGATTGCCATGAAATTTGTTATATAATTTGGTTATTATCCGAAGATATTGACAAGTCATTATGTTTAATTGGTTGTTGTTTGAGTTATTGCCCTTTATGACTTGCAGGTCAGATTTCAGTGGATTGCTATGCAGCATGTTATGATCATCATTATCTAATGATGTACACATCTTCAAATCATTGTATTCATGCACTTTTTGCTAGAGTTATTGCCCTTTATGTCTTCATGCTTGATGTTGTGTAGGACATAATCTTTAGAACGCAGCTCTAATTTCATGGAATAGATTTAATCACCATGAAACTTTGTGCATGTTATTGTCCTAAATTGAAGAGTATTGAAAAGTCACCGTCCTTCTGCTATATGTTAGAGTTGTTGCCTTTTATTTGTTGCTGCTAATGCAGTGCGTGACAGAATCTTGTGAACTGGCTGTGAAGTTTTTGATCACTGTAAAATTGATATGTCCATATTGACAGTTACAGTGCACATGCACTTAAGAGTTATTCACCTTTTGGACTTGGATCCTGATGTAAAGTATGACAGAATCTTGTAACCACAAATCGGCTTACCGTTTTTAGTAAATTGCCGTGAAGAGTGCATATACATTGGACATCAGCTGAAGATGTGAAGTGTGTGATGAATCAGTTTGCTTTTGAAAATTTTATGTGACTTAACCATTTTTCTCCGCTGACTGCATTATACCACAGAATCTTGCAAATGCATTTGTAGGGATCACTCAGTCATCATCTATATGATATGCAAATCTTTGCACTCCGTTGAATTTTTAGGCTTTATTGCACACTTTAACATGCAGCTGAATGGAACTTCCTGCAGTTTTCAGTGGATTGCCGTGAAACTTGGCACATATTATGGTCATTTAAAGATGTGCATGTTGACTCATCATTAAACTTGAATTATTTTGGAAAGAGTTATGCATCTCTTTTTTTTTACGAGAGGTGGTGGTATATTTACGCAAGCAGATTGCTTACCACTCCTTAGTTTGAGACTATTTTCCAGAAATAAATGAGGCTTTTATTGCTGAAATTTTCTTGTTATGGGTACAATTTAAAGTCAAAGTCAGAATGGAGATTATCATAGTTTTAGAAGAATTGTTTTTACTATTCAGCATATTTGCAGTTGTTTACTTCAGGCTTTAGAATCCTTCTCATGCTTTTTACTTACAGTGTATATTTTTTTATGATACATGTTTAATGATTGAAATGTGTTATATGCATTGTATTTGATGACACCTTTTAGTGTACAGAACCCAGTTCAATTAAAATCTTTTATTTGTGTTGGTGTTGGATAGGAAAATTCCATCTGAAGGTCAAAGGTTTGAGTTAGAAATGAGGAATTCTATTGTATTGCTATCTCTTTTACCAGCAAGAAAATGGTCCCTGGGGACAGATGGACTGTCAACAGTATTGATCAATGAGTTACGAATGTGCTCTTAAATTACAGGCACTGTGGTCCCAACACTAAATGCAGACATGTATTTACATTTACATGCTCCTTGTTTTTTTTAATTCCAAAGTCACCATATTTCCTGATGTTATCGTCAGATTTCAGATGAATAAAACTATTTTGTCCTTGTTATTTTCATACACATTCTCTTTTGTTTAATCCAGAAGAAATCATTGCCATGAATACATGGATTAGCACTTTTGATGTCATCACAACCATTCTTACACTTGAAGCATTAGAGAGCTTCAAAGGTCAGAGGTCATTTGGGTTAAAATGGTCTTTATATAGAAGCTATTTCAGCAGTTATAATTATATACTGAAATAAAACATTTTTTAGTACAAGTTTGTCTGCTTTGAATTCTGATTCAATTTTTGGAACATTTTTGATTTTCTAAACATCATGCAGTTATATCTGTGACCTCCGACCTGTTGCAAAGGGTTGTCATTCATATGTCTTGTTCGAGAAATTGTAAATAGGTCTGTAATACTGAGAAAGAAAAACTTTATAAATAGATGACGTTTAGAATAATCTTGCATAAATAAGATGTCAGAATTTTGTTTGTAATCAGAGACAATATTTTAAATATATATTTTTGCTAAAAACATTTTGTATTAAATTTTTATAAAAGTTTGGAAGGATGTAAAGCTATGGTATTTAAAGGTGAAGTTTTTATTCTAAATGCTAAACTGAGCTCCTTACCCCGATTTCCTCTCTGCCAGCGGATGCATCAAAGAGTCGTCGTGCAGTCTCATTCAATGTGACAGGTATTCACTATGGCTGCAGGCAGCTGGCCAGAAAGGTTTTTGTATCCCACCCTCAAACTGCTATAGACAAAGAGCACATTACAAACATATCTTTTCTGTTGAAAGTGTTTGAGAAAAATTTCTTTGTGATTATTTTTCATTGGTCTCTTCTCTGAATATTTTGACCGTTTTTCATCATTTGAATATAATGCAGCAAGATAATAAACATTTCCATTTCAGTGCTAGCTTTGTTTCTGAAAAATATATATATCAGGAAAGAAAGGGATCAGTTTTTAATATAAAACTTTGTGTTTACTTCTCAAAATACTGATGCATTCTATTCATACAAAAGCTATTGAATTATTCAATAGATTTGTTTGTAATGTTCTCATTGGTTACACTTCTAAACAATTTATCCAGTTCAGACCTTACCCTGGTAAAATTTCATGTCTCTTTTAGACCTTGAAGGACTCTGGAAAAATTCATAATCTTGTTTGGGAAAAATTCAAAGTTTATAATGGGTCTTCAGTCAAAACAGTTTTGAACTTGGGTTCTGACAAAAGTTTTCCAGATTTCTGGATCATTGGAGATTTTATGTTTGGTAAGCACTTGGTAAGCAGAGTTCTCTTAATGTTTCATATATATTTACCTTGCATGAAAAAATTTATGATTTCAAAATTTTAATTTTCACAATATACTTTAATAATAGGTTTTAAAAAAGATGAAGAAATTACCCAGGATTCCATATTTGAGTCTTCGTTAGGTATTAGAGACAAGATAATATCAGTAATAACTTTCTGAAATAATCATATTTTCTCTAAATATGCTTACAAGAGTTAATTATCATATTTAAAATTTTGAAATGGTTATTAATTGATTTTTCCAGATTTCTTTGTTTCTCGCATTATTTAAATTCATGATATTGTAATCTTTCAATTCCTAGTTGGCACTTTTTGCAAAAAGTACATGGACACTCTCCAATACCATTGCAATGCAGAATTCACAGCCCAATATGCCTGCTTTCAAAAGCTGTGTTTCAAAGGATCAGATCAAATCACACAATGTCACTGAGGATATTCTTTTTTCATAACTAAATTAAAATACTTCACTTCTCATATATAAGTGAAAATCTTTGCTCCTTTGTACCAGGGTTAGGTCTTGCATGATATTACTGAAGTTACCAGAGCCGTTTCCAAGTTGCTATGGTGAATTTGATGATTTAAATACCGTGGCAACATGTGATGTTGGTAACTACAGTGGCAAACATGGTAAAAGTTTGCAGTGCAGCATGGATCAGAATTACAGTTTGTTGAGACATTTTATTTAGTTTTATTTCTAAGAACTCAAACCATGCTTGATATGTATTGTAAGTGGATTATGTTTAGAGTTATTCCCCATGAATGATCACTTTATCGACCTTGTTAGAACCTTTAATTTGGAATGGATTTTGCACGCTAATTTACTTTCATTTCCAGAATTCCAATTGATTAGGAATTGTATGTTTATTTAATAAACTGTTCTTGTGAAACCGTTTGCTTTTCAAATATATATCTTGTAAGACATTGTGACAAAATGTCCAAAATACATAGTGACTTGATTCTCAGTGATGCGTACATCATTTTTGATCCGGCTACACTGACAAAATCAGCTTTCATCAACTTAATTCTTTAAATTTAATATTTCACAAAAATCATCCAATAGTTAACTATTAATTGTTAAATATTTATCCCCGTTTTTTCCAGCTGTATGTCCCTTTCATTCCCACCTAATAACTTTGAAGCAATTTAATTTTCAGACATGAACAGTGGTTACTTATACATTATCATCTGAAGTTGTGTCATGTACATATTTAGGCTTTCATATCCCAATTCTTTCTAGACTTTAAATTTTGAGCTAATTTAAATTAAGGAATAAAACTTAGTATATTTACATGTCATGGACTATGTACCACATACCATACTGGGATTCTGGTTTTCAGAGTCAAGGTTACACTGCAATTACAAAATTTTTCTTCATGCTATCCTTCCTGCTCCATAACTTGAGAGCCATTTTATTAAAGACTGAAATTTTGTACATATTCATTGTCACTATTGGAAGGTGTATTGCCTCATATTGGTGTATTGCCTGTCATATTGGGTGTATTGTATATCATATTGGGTGTATTGCCTATCATATTGGATGTATTGCCTATCAGATTGGGTGTATTGTATATCATATTGGGTGTATTGCCTATCATATTGGGTGTATTGACTATCATATTGTTTCTTGGCTTACAGGTTTCAACTTGGTAGTTTAAGTTTTCCATCATGTTGTGTTCTCTGAACTAACTTTAAAACCATTTGAGATTAAGGGATGAAACTTTGTATTCTTATACATCATCCTTAGAGGGGGCCACAATTGGGGTCCTACCTACCTTATAATTGTCATGGTTTATTATTCTTCCTTTGTAACTTTAAAACCATTTGATAATAAGGAACTAAACCTCTGTGTGCTTACATACCATCAAATTGTTGGTTCTATTTTTAAGCACAAAATCATCAGTCAATAGTTATGTTTCAGTCACATTTTCCTTTTTGATTTATAGCTTAAAGGCTATTTTAAAAAAATGGACTGCATCACTTACATTATTACACCAAAGGATATTTATCCTCAGCATGGGGGAGGTATGTAGGCTTCAAGGTCAGAGGTCAATATTTTAAAGTCTTGATTTTTTATTTCTGCTTTGTATCCTGATAGATATTGGAGATGCATGAATGAACTACTTTTGTTCCTTAATTTGATGCCTTGCTTCTATCCGAGTTCAGGTTTTATCTTCAGAGTCAAGGTTATCAGTGTTTCCCCCATTTCTGCACTTTGGACCATAATTTTTTTAAAATAAAGATCCATAAAGCTTTGTTACTCTCCGTTAATCTAGTAACCATAACTCTGTCATGTAGGTCGCAGTCATCGGTGTATACCTTTGATGACAGTTTCACTGTATTATGTGTTACAATTTGATCAATGAGAAAACAAATCCTTTGCAATTTATTTACTGAATTCGTTTTAGTATTGCTGATTCTGAATGATTGATTTTTCCAAAATATGCACACACATTCAGTTTGATTAATACATGTATATTCAGCTTGATTAATACATGTATATTCAGCATGATTAATACATGTATATTCAACTTGATTAATACATGTATATTCAGCTTGATTAATACATGTATATTCAGCTTGATTATCTTTTAAGAATTTTTATACAAGACAAGATTTAGAGTATAGCAATGGATGTATTGTAATGAAACAGTCTTATAATTGCATGACAACCTACAATGATCAAGGTCTTTCTTTTATCAAAAGTATCTGAGTAATGTATTATATTTATACTTACACTGGTTATTTCCCTTTTATATTTATCTCCCTTACTTAACCTTGTATATTATACAGTGTGACAAAACTCATTTGCAAGAAAACAAACTCCTCTAACATGTGAGCAGTGTAATATATTGAAGTCCTTTTTTAATTTATGTTGTGTATTTTTTAAATTAATTTTCTATGCATAGTTCTTGGTAAGGTAAATGCTGGGTAAAGAAACTTTCCCTTCCAAGTAAAATGTTATTGCCGTAATGAGTATTCACATGAAATTGGGGGTGATGGGAAGAACTGATGAACACAACCCATCTATCTTACTTTAAGAAATGCATTTAGGGAAGGTAAAAACAATTAAAATTACCTGCACTGCTAATGAATCTATATCAAAAAAATCTTTAAAGCTTAGTTTATTAATATAGGAAGTATTAGCGAATATCATAACAGTACATCAGATGCTGCTATAATTTGATTTTATTTTAATACATTACTCCTATTTTTAAATGCATTCATTTTGTTTATGTTTTGTTTTGGGTTTTTTCTTGTAAATATATCTTTATCTGAAAGCAATTATGTTTTAGCATCTCTGGACAACAGAGTCTTTCCAAGACTGTCTTTTGTTTTTAAAGAAATAATAAGTTAATGTCACATTATTTCAAGCAAGCAGTGTTGATCAATGAATATACTCGTTTGACAGGTTTGCATGCCTTCCATAGCCACGGCTCTCTATTGTCACCAAGAGGGCGCCTCATTAGGGTTGGATCGGCTGAATCCATTGCAAGCCGATCTAGCAGTCACATGCATTATGGTCGTACTCGTCAGCATGTGCATGACAAGCCTTTCAGTATGTATAGACATCTTCCACCACTCCCACCTGTTCCCACAGTTTCACGTTTTCCATGGAGACTTGGTAGTATTTGAGTTATCTCCCCATGTGACCCTGATGGTGTGGTGTCGTGCCCTTAACTTGTTGATAAGCAGGAGTTTTCACAAGGCTTCAGATTTAGTATTGTATGATCAGTCCTAAACAATTAAAAATGTTCCAGATTTATTACATGGGTAGACAGATAAGTCATGTTTGAATTAATGTCCAGGAATAGAATAAAAAAAAAATGAAGAGATAAGCGTGACATTTGGGATATTACACAAAAATAGCACATAAATAAAATTTCTTCCTTCAAGATTGGGCATTTTCAGAATTAGGCAAATCAGTTTTCAGTATGCTTCCTTTAGATGTCATTTATATTATTGTTAGATAACAACATGAAGCAGTATATGAAGAATAATTATATTAATAATAACAAATACTACTTTAACAAATATAAATATTTAAATTCCAGCATCTTGTAGATATATCAGTTTTATTAGCTCACCCTGCTTTAAGACAAAGTGTGCTTTTTTATATGGTTCTGCATGCAACACAAGTCATGTGTCATCCATTTGTCAGCAATTTTTATAAATTTTTTTCTTCTGATTTGAATTTGATTAAACTTGGAATGTAAGCTGGTGATCTTGCATTTATTAGCTGAGCTTTTTATCATGCCATACTTCTTACTATAGGCCTATTCGCCAAGCATGATAAAGCATGAGATCTGTACATATTAATGAAGTGCTCTCGTTTCTTATTGGCTGATCTTGTTTTGACTGAATGCCAATCAGCTGATTCAGTTTTGATCAAGCGTGAAATACAAGTTTTTCTGATCATTATCTTGGAAAAGATGTGTCAACTTTGATCTAACTTGGAATATAGTTTGATAATGGGTGAGATTTGGACATAATAATGAAGTATCCTGCATCTAATTGACTGAGTTTGCTGGCACTCTTGAGGCCACAATTCTGATCCAAGTTAAAATTTTCAAGATTTTGGACCAGCTTGACAAAGAGTGCATAGTAATGAGGTGATCTTGTATCTGATTGGCTAAGACTGTAACCACTACAAGGTAATCATATATTTGATTGGTTAAGACTGTAACCATTATGAGTTATTCTTGTATTTGACTGGCTAATACTGTTACCACTATGAGTCTATTTTGTATCTGATTGACTAATACTGTAACCACTGTAAGTTAATCTTGTATCTGATTAGCTAAGACTGTAGCCAATGTGAATTAATCTTGTATCTGATTGGCTAAGACTGTAACCAATATGAGGTGATCTTGTATCTGATTGGCTAAGACTGCAACCAGTATGAGGTAATCTTATATCTGATTGACTAATACCAAAAGCACTATGAGTTAAACTTGTATCTGATTAGCTAAGACTATTACCACTATGAAATTAATATTTCAATTTGATTTTGCCCAGTGGTATTAAATAATCATTTATTGTCCTTTTGGTCTGCCTCGATATGAGATCTATGCATATTAATGAGATGGTATTGTTTTTGCCTTGCTAAACATTTACTACTATGAAGGTTGCATTCTTACAGTAATATGTAATGTGCACTGTGAAATAATCAGCAATTATTTAAGTCTGGATGAGTGATATCGGGTGCATTTTAACCACTTGTTGTATACTCATGTGTTTTTAAAAAGTCAGTAGGGAAATTTAGAAAAAAAATCAAAATATTTTTTTGTATAGAGTATCTTTTTCTGATGACTTGAACCTATGTGAATTCTCCTGATAACAATTTGAATTCACAGTTTATTGTGGGCACCAATTGTTTTTCTACAAAAAATGAATTTAAAAAACCATGAGTAATGAACTTCTGTGAAAATAATCCATGAATGGAAGTACTGACAAAAAATGCACGTTTTGAAAATTGAACAAAAATGGGTACCCACTAAAATGAATGAATTCAATGTACCTAATTCACTTCTGATTGAACTAATTATTGTGTTTTATTCCACATTCCTGTGATAGTGAATTTATTTTCTATGCCAGTTGTTTATCTTTAATATGAGGTGTATCAGTGATTTAAATTAAGTAATTTTTATTAGCAACAATTTTTGTTCAAGGACATGCTAAGAATTGTGTGGTGTTTTAATTACTGCTTATACTTGTGTACAAGTCAAGTCTGTAAACAATGTAGGTACAATGTGACATCACATAATGCACTGACAGATCATGGTTTATGTTCTACCGATTCCTCCTAACAAAATGCATTGATGCAGATCTGCTGACACATTTGATAGCAGATCTGGGTCTGTGAATTTTGCAGTTAGATTCGATTTTAAGAGAGGATACATAAATTGTTGCTAAAACACTGTGGCACCGTGTTAGATTCGATTTTAAGAGAGGATATATAAATTGTTGCTAAAACACTGTGGCACCATGTTAGATTCGATTTTAAGAGAGGATACATAAATTGTTGCTAAAACACTGTGGCACCGTGTTAGATTCGATTTTAAGAGAGGATACATAAATTATGGCACCGAATCAAAAATGTCATCATTTGTATGATTTGGATATTTTGTTCGTTCTAAGTTAAATTCTGAATTTAAGTTTTTTAAAAATGCTTACCTTTTGAAGTCATTTTCTTGCTTCATGTTGAACAAATATGTTTTATTCCTAATTTAGTGCATTTCTAAAACATTTGTGCTGAATCTTGACATTTGTTTGATATTAGCTTCAGGTTAGTTATGATTACGTTGACCTGATTACATATTGTCAGAACTCAGCAAAACGACGAATTTAATGTAGTGTCTAGCAAATGGCAAAAGAAGTGATTCACTCATATATAGTAACATTGAGACAATTTCAGCAAATTTTTTAGGTATTATATGAGATTTAAAGCCATTACCAGTAATATTATAATCCACTTAGATATATCATTTAAATATGCTTAAACGTGTAAGAAAAAATATTTTGTTACTAATTTTCATCACCAAATTAAGCTGATGGAGATGCTCAGGAATGCCAGAGATGGTTTCAGTATTTGGTACTAAAAAGGAATAAAAGGAAAGAAGAAACCATCCATGAATTTCTTTAAGTCTATTTTGCTAGTAGAGTGTTGGTTCCTTCATACACACAGTTCATTAATTCATAAACAGAAGAATTCAGCTAATATCAGTCAATCTATTATTTTGCTATTTGAAAGATCACATTTTATTGTGGCATGTAATATTTTGTGACCCTGTGGACACTTAATGCATGTGTGTTAAAAGATGATAATAACCTTCCCTTTAATTTAATTTAAGGTAAAATTTAATTTTTTTCAGCATCAGTTCCATACATCTGCAGTTGAAACTGCATATCAGTTTCCGGCTGCAGTCAGCATGCCATCTCAGGCAAATTGGCTGTTCTTTTGCTTTAAATAAATTATATATGCCATTGTTTTCTCATGATAAGGCCATTCCTCTGTTTCCAGACAACTACTTACTAAAGATATCTTTGATAATTAGCCCAACCCCTCTTTTGGAGCATGTATTAGTCTGGTTTCCCAGTTTGTTTGGGGATTTTTCCATGGGAGAAATACTCTGAACTTTATGTCATAAATATCATCTAAACAAGTCTGGAATAAATGCCAGATGTGACCAAATTGTAATTGTAGTGGAAGCTGTTATGAGACAGGGGTGTAGGTGAGCTGGAAACAATGTGCAGGCATATCTAGAATTTTTTTTACAGAAGATCAGGGCTGTGACGGCTTTTATCCTGTCCCTGCAGGCATCCACACCCATGTCAGAAATCTGAAAGTGCAGATGTTGAGAATTCATCATCTTGAGCTAACCTTGTTGTTTTAGTTTTAGTTTCGTGTTGTGACCTAAAAAGCATGCTGTTCATATAATGATATATTTGTTGGTTTTTTATTTTAATGTTTCTTGTGAAATACATGATTTTCTCTTCTTGTCTGGTGTTACATTTACTTTTCAGTTTGAGTTTGGCAGTTTTCACATACACTTTTCACGTCGTTTATTTTATGATGTCTTGTACAGTAGTTTTGTTTTTTATGTCTTGTACAGTAGTTTTGTTTTTTATGTCATGTACAGTAGTTTTGTTTTGTAATCATGAAGATTAAGATGATAGAATTGTGTTGGAATTCCTGTCATCAATAAACTTGTTTGCTATGTTATAGAGAATTATCATCTTTGAAATGAGTGCACATTTTTAATTAAAAAATAAATTTAAAAATTTTTGGTTATTTTAAAAATAAGTTCTGCTGTGTAGTACACGAAGAAAATCATTATGTGATATGGTGTATTGACTATTTTAAAAATATTTTTTTAAAATCAGTTACACCAAATTCTCAGTAATGAATAATGTTGGCATCTATTAATTCATAATGCTTGTTTATTATCAAAAAGTGCATTTTGTGTAGGTAACCATTTCATTTACTTCAATTATAACAGTAGGAAATATATAATAAATTGGCTTTTTGTTTAGAATTAAGAGTTTAAAATATAGTATGAATATTTATGCTCTAATGGCATGTAAATAAGTTTATGATAAAACTTTAAGAGACATCTTAAATTTTAAGTCTTGAGGTGTAATAATATTTTTTTCTTAAATATGACAAAATTTGTTAATGTTTTAGAAACAAGTTTTAAAAATTTGTATAAATTATCTTTAACAGCTCATGTACATGCACCACCACCTCCAACAAACCTGAAGCGCTTTAGCTCACTCGAAAACTTGGCCACCACACACGATTTGGACCTTAGTCAGAGCATAGAGGACGATGAATCTTCTCCACCAAGCCCCCACATGACTCGGATGACACGTAGTCGTGGCTGCAATGAAAGTTTCCGTGCTGCAGTGGACAGGTCATATGACCCAGTCCCACCAATGGAACCAAACATGGAAACTGGTATGTCCTCATGCTACAGCTTACGATGGTTGAAGATTTAAACATAATGCCTTTAAGAAATGTGGTCAGGATTAGTTCGTCAGCTTAAATCTTCATTTCTGTTCGGCTCTTACAATTTATATTGCATAATCTAATATGAACCACTTGTATCTGATTGAAACCAATGGAGAAACAAGAAGTATTATCTTGCACAGTTGATCACACTTTGAAAGCATGTGTCATCAACAGTTACTGTAACACTTTCAGAAATGTAACATGCCGTGTTATCACAGAAATGCAAATGTAATCATTGTGCATACTGTGGTGCTATGTTAGCAAGTTCTGTAAGTCTAAACAGGCATAATTTTTATTTGTTTTCGTGTTAGAATCAAAATAACAATTTAAAGAGAGGTATATATTTTTTTAACTAGCTAAATACCTGTTTCCAGTGTTTCAATATATTATTGAGCCCATGTTATTGGGAAATACAACAAAGCCGTAATCACTTTTCCATAATTGTTATTGTCAAGAGTTCAAGGTTTTGATTGAGTTGCTCAACCCATTCATGGATTTTGATCGTACTTGGGATAAATCGTTATGAACCTAAAACAAATCGTTCTGTCAAGTTCTCACTTTTTCCTTTTGACCTTGGGGTCAAGGTCATGGTCATAAAAAATTTGTCAGGGTTTCGGTTGAAGTTTTTTTATTATCTTTTTAAATTTCCCTTTGATGGCTTATCTCATGCATTGGAATGGCTGATGAGCATAAGCTAAGATAATTTCTTTGCTGATATGCTTGCTGAACCTTTCTGTCTTGGGGTTCAAGGTCATTTGTTTAAAACTATCCTTTTTATCAAGACCTTAAAATTTGTTTCTAGCTTTTTTGTGCATTTAATTCTTCTGGTTGGCTGTCTTGTGGATTATTTAATCACAACATTGAAAGCAGGTATTTATCTTTCGAAAGAGATGCGTTGGTCAGTGGTCCTTCATTATAAAATAGCTTAGTATACCAGTCTAGTATACAATGTATATTTATGGTAATGGTTCAATAGTTGATTTATATATTTTCATGCTTTTATAAACTTTATACATTACATTTTATACAAGAGAAAACGTGCACAATTTTTATGATTGGTTTAAAATTTCTTAGATTTATCTGAATGGAAAATAACAGTACAGTCAAATCTGATCTAGTGACTGCCTGCACATGGCAGCCATCTTGTTTTAGTCCCCTCCAGTATATTGCTGCTGCATATGACAAAAGTATTTGTAGTTAATATCAGTTTTATTGTTGTAACTGCTGTCTTCTGTTTTTTTTTCTTTCTTCCCCTCCCTCTCTTTGTTTTTTTTTCATTTTTTCTGTTGATTTATGTATTTGCTTTTTTATTTCTTTCATATCCCCTTACATGTCTGTTATGCTGTATAAAGAGAACTGTCTATAATGTCTTGAGAAGACAGATTTAACTGTGTTTCTTATTTAACATAATTTAATTTAATTACATAAAATTTACTTTAATTACATATTTGTTTTGCATATAATTTACTTTAATTGCATATAGTGTACTTTAATTACATATACTTTACTTTCATTGTATATAGTTTACCTGCTCTACCAATTATTCCTTTCAAAACAGGCTTTTGTTTGATATATAATCAGGATTAAAACTCGAATCTGGCTTTTGATTATAGATACACAAGGCAAACTTATACAAAAGGGACGAAATGGTATGGAAAGATTTTTTTTCCTTTCAAGTTATTCTTTTTTTTATTGTAATTCATCTGTAAATTATTTATATTGTGAATTGTTCAATGTAGTTGTTGTAGAATACTACCATATACTGCATGAACTAGAGGATCATTACTGACATATAAAACAAGATTCTTTTACAAACCCACCAACCCACTCATCAGATAATTCACTGTAGGCTAGATACAGTGGATACATTCTTGTCCTTGTATCCACTATCAACCACCTGCATAGAGTCAATTTTTGTAAAGATATTTTAAATATAAAAGATGTCTTCTGTTTGCTTTCATAATTTTAATTTTTCACTAGACATGGAATATATCTGGTTGCAGGTTAAAGGTTAAAGGTTAAGGTCACAATGAATAATATTTGCAGGCCAGCTAAATATATTGCTCAGTAATGTAGTGCCATACTTTTAACAGTAGTTCATAGACCCTTTTCCCATAACACAGAATTTGACCATTTTCCCATAACACAGAATTTGATAATACAATATTAGGTCTCTAATTGGTTTTGTTAATTAGTCATGTTTATTTGGACTTTTTCCAGAAAGAAAAAATGTATTTGATAGTAATTTCTGGTTAAAATTTTTTCACAATACTTGGTTATGAATTGCACATTTTTTAATGAAATGCACTTTTGAATTCTTATAATTAACAAGAATGTTTTGTCAGCAACATAATGTATTTTTTAATCCGCTGTGCATGAAATTTACAGCTGCATGTTGTCAAGATAGTAAAATTTTTAATTTCATTTTACCTATATGTTGTAAGTCAGAAGACCTGTAAAGTTAAGGAATCACTTCTCTAAAAGAGCCATTTGTTTCAAGACCTTCTATAAGGGCCCCGAGTGGTCTAAAGCGTCCTCCATTACGAATCACTGCTATCTCACCTCTGCCCATGTGGGTTCGAGTCTAAGATTCAGCGAATGTGGATATGTGAGAAAGCATGCCATTAGCTTCTTGTGGGTCGGTGGTTCTTTCCGTGGTTTCCCCGGTTTCTTCCACTACCATTTATACTGGCCGACATGTATAGTCTATCTTGTGCTGAAAATGGCGTTAAGCCCCCCCAAACAAACAAAACACTAATACATTGTATATTTAACAGATAATTAAAGTTGTCAGTTAAAAGCATTCAAAATTTCATGAAATGTTTTTACATTTGCATGTCCAAAAGGCTTTATTTCTCTTTCAGCTTTGTTTGTTGATTTTTAAACTAATATTTTGGCAAGCCAGAGATTCAATTTACTTTCGGAAAGCTAGAGAATTAACTTTCAACAAGCTAGAGATTCAATTAACTTTCAGCAAGTTGGAAATTCAGTTAACTTTTTGGCAAGCCAGAGATTCAATTAACTTTTGGCAAGCCAGAGTATTCCAGAGATTCAGTTAACTTTTTGGCAAGCCAGAGATTCAATTAACTTATGGCAAGCCAGACATTCAATTAACTTTTGGCAAGCCAGAGATTCAGTTAACTTTTGGCAAGTTAGAAATTCAGATAACTTTCAGAAGGCTAAAGATTCAATTAACTTAAGTAAGCCATAGGTTGACAAGGTGGTTGTGTGTGCCAGTGTGGCGCATACTTTGGCTATCGGAAGTGGATAACATAATAAAAGCAAAATTGGAGACATTTTCCACTATCTAGCAAATGAAACAGTGTTACATGTGATGATCAGATAATGCAAAATATAGGGTTGATTTAGAAATAAGTTACTTGGCGTTTCATTGTAGAGGATACTTAAAAAAATTATCCATTTTAAATTTTTATTGCTTTTTGTTTTAAAAAACTTATTTATGCAATTCCTGTTTTGCCACATAATACATAATGCTTCTGTCATAAAGACAATTATCATTATTAGTCGAATGTATTTTACTTAATTGTGACTAAATTTTCGGGGCCCCGAGTGGCCGAGTGGTCTAAAGCGCTGTCCGTTACGGATCACTGCCATCTCACCTCTGTCTGCGTGGGTTCGAGTCTAGGATTCGGCGAATGTGGATTTGTGAGAAAGCTTGCCAGTAGCTTCTCGTGGGTCGGTGGTTCTTTCCGGTGATTTCCTGGTTTCTTCCTCCACCATTAATACTGGCCGCCATGAATAGCCTATCATGTGCTGAAAAATGGCGTTAAGCCCAACAACAACAACAACAACAACAACAACAACTAAATTTTCACTGAAGTATATAGGCCAAGTGGTCTAAAGCACTGTCCATTACGGATCACTGCCATCTCACCTCTGTCTGCTTGTGTCTAGGATTCATCGAATGTGGATATGTGAGAAAGCTTGCAAGTAGCTTCTCGTGGGTCAGTGGTTCTTTCCGGTACTTTCCCGGTTTCTTCCTCCACCATTAATACTGGCTGCCATGAATAGCCTATTGTGTGCTGAAAAATGGTGTTAAGCCCAACAATAACAACAACAACTGAAGTATAGTTTTGAGAAACTGGACACTTATGGTTTCTATTTAATATATTTTAATTATGTGTAAATCAAATGTCCCTTATTTTTCATCTGGTTGTACCATAATATACACCAGCTAATATAATGATTTCTTTGATATGTGTAATAAAATTAGGAAACAGCATCTGTAAGCTTTCAGTTTTAAAATGTCGTTTGCATTTAATTTTAAATTTCACAATATATATAAGTTAGATTGATTCAGCTCTCTGACTACCAAGGTGCCACCTAGTTTTGTTTACAATATTGTAATTAATCTAAACTCTTTAAAAGCAATAAAATAAATTTATTAGTCAAAGAAAAAGAAACACAAACACATGCATGCATACATAGGTATAAGACAGAAGGGGTGATATTTTTATCTAGTTTTCATTTCTGTTAAGCGTATAGACAGAATATAAAATAATGTTAAATGAATAATGTTGGCTACTTCATAATATGTATATTCTGGTTTGAATTTTTCCTAAATTAGATGATAAATTAATGGTACATTTGAGGTACATTAGATGATGAATTAATGGAACATGAGATGATAAATAAATGGAACATTAGATGATGGATTAATGGTACATTAGATGATAAATGAATGGTACAGTAGATGATGAGTTAATGGAACATGAGATGGTAAATAAATGGAACATTTGATGATAAATGAATGGGTACATTAGATGATAAATTAATGTCACATTAGATGATAAAAAATGGAACAGTAGATGATGAAATAATGGTACATTAGATGATGAATTAATGGTACATTAGATGATGAATTAATAGCACATTAGGTGATAAATAAATGGAACATTTGATGATAAATTGATGGTATATTAGATGATAAATTAGTGTCACATTAGATGATAAATAGATGGAACATTAGATGATGAATTAATGTACATTAAATGATAAATTAATGTCACATTAGATGATAAAAAATGGAACATAAGATGATGAAATAATGGTACATTAGATGATGAATTAATGGTACATTACATGATAAATTAATGATACATTAGATGATAAATTAATGTCATATTAGATGATAAATTAATGGTACATTAGATGATAAATTAATGGTACATTAGAAAGATTTATTTCATTTTGGGTGTTTAGAGAAACATTTTAGGAGTCATTGATAAAAGTAACATCGTCAGCAAAGAATGCCATTAGTACATTATTTTTCTAGTACAAATGTTGACTGGTCTTGCTCTGGCCAATGGACAGAGCTTATTTTGTTAAATAATTATATTTTTACATAAACAATAAAGTTTGAAGTTATCTTGGTAAAAGACCAAACAATCAACATGCAGGTTTCATACACTTAATACAACCTTAGGCTCTAGTGTGTTTTTTATGTAAGTGTTTGTTGACAAATTGTTTTGTGATTAATTTATATACATATTTGAACCCAATCATGAAAACTTTGGTGCAAAGTTATTCCTTGCTTTGTTTGCTGAGCTGTAAAAATACTAAATATAGCTCAGCCAACACTTGTCTCTGTATCCATCAAAAGTGAATGCCAAAGTAAGGGGAGGCCTTTAGAAAATTGTCATTTGACTTAATGGTATCATGGTCATCTCATGTTTGCTGAAGGTCAGTGAAAATATATCAATAATAGGAGGCTGAAATGACCATTATGCTATATAGTTGCAAGTGGACAGCATATATGCCATATCTAGACCAAGCCTGAGATTAGTGATCTCACTGCCATAATCATTGAACAAAGGAAATCATGTTGGAATTTTAGTGAAGTCGGGATTTTCTCACAAAGAGTATAATTTTTTTCAGATTGAAGTCATGTTCATCAGCCATGTCTTGTTAGGATTGGCTAGCTGCATACTAGTCCACTCATGTTCATAATCGTCATTGACTGTCTTGACCATATGGACATAATGCATTAGACTTGGTGACTGTCTTGACCATATGAACATGAGACCAGCATATACTTCATTATAAGGCAGTCTCAGAATTAGTTGGTATAGTGTGTGGCTTTCATGGACAGTGCTATAATGAAGAAATATGGTATTTACTTCATTATATGGCAGTCTCCCTGTAAATTGGTATAGTGTATAGTTTCCATGGATAGTGTTATAATGAGTGAATATGGTATCAAATTATTTCCTTATAAGGTAGTCTCTTCAGAAGTTGGAATAATGTATAGCTTCCATTGACTTTTAAAATGAGGGAATATGGTATATTGTATTTCATTATAAGGTAGTCTAAGTTGGAATAGTGTATAGCTTCCATTGACTTATAATGAGGGAATATTGTATATTGTATTTCATTATAAGGTGGTCTGTTGGAATAGTGTATAGCTTCCATTGACAGCATTATAATGAGGGAATATGGTATATTGTATTTCATTATAAAGCAGTCTGTTAGAATAGTGTATAGCTTCAATTGACAGTGTTATAATGAGGGAATATGGTATCTTGTATTTCATTATAAGGTAGACTTAAGTTGGAATAGTGTATAGCTTTGTATGACAGTGTTATATAATAAGGCAATACTAAATTGTGTTCTTCATTATATGGTATTTTGAGTAAGGGCTTAGCAAATCCCATAGCTCAACATCCCAGACTAGTCATTTTTGAAGTCAGGCAAGTAAAATTTTCAAAGTAGCTAGTCCTGGACAAATTGCTTTTTAAAAAAGTCGTGCTAGTCCTTATTTTCATGATTTAATCATTATATCTACCTCTGGCCAATCATGCACTCTGGTTGTACAGTATACATGATTCTAGTCCCTCTTCATGTATACTTTAAATCTGTTATCGATTGACTGCATATTGGGCTAAGCAACCAAATTATCAGCAGATCAAAACACATCAAACAAAAGAAATACGATCAATTAGCAATGTTGTAAATATTATGTGACTTTCATTTATATGTTAGATTTGTTTTCCCACAGCAACATTAAAAATGGTTAATTGTTGATATCACTGGATAATTTGAACCCGTGACGTGTGGGTCTTGAGCTTTGTATAGTCATGTGACTAGGTCAAATTTCATCAATGCTATTGTTTTGGCATGTCTATCATCAGCTTAAAGCTATAACGAATGCTATACTCACAATATCTGAGAAAATAAATCATATTCCTTTTCATGCAGGTATATCTCAAAAGATCGTTTAAGTTTTCTACCCTATGCCAACACCAAATGGTGTTGACAAATTACAACATTCCAATAGGGAATGGACTCTACTCCCCAAGATAAATGTCCAAATATCAAAATGGGGTGGCAAGAGTCAGAAGAAACTTGGACTAGATCATAATGAGCAACTTGCTATGATTTTAATCCAGCAAGTTGGTGTAATTAAATTAATGATAAGTATTTTACCGACATTAGTGTCAGTTTCCTTTATGAGCTGATTAAATGACAGTAATGATTCTCTAATTTATAATTGATTATACAGATGATTAACTTCCATGTTCGATATTGTGTTTGAATCGAAACAATTATGCTAATTAATGAGCGGTTTCAGTTCATATTTAAAAGAGAAAATTGATGTCATGATCGCTTTAGAAGTAGTCATCAAGCAAGCTGATAGATAACTCGGTGAATAAAATAAGTTTGCTAAACTATTTTTGTAAGGAAGGTAATAATGGCGATTTGGAGAAGGTAAATTTGTTTGAAAATGGACGGATAAAACGTAAGACTGACACCGAGCCTGCAACAGCTATTTCTCCAAAAAGACATAAGCAACAATCCGATGGCAAAAAGTGTCAAATATGACACTACTAAGAGATAGAGAAATTTTCAGCCACTTTGGGGTGATTGTTATCCATGCTTGAATATATTGACTCAGAAGGAAAGATGTTTGCAGTTACTGCAAACAATATCTAAAATTGACACAGGTAGGAAATTCACCCAGATGAATATTTCTGCAAATGGACCAGAGCTTGAGGACTTTAACCCAGACACAGCTATCAACTGCTGGCTTAGTGCTAATGCAGATGGCAGACATTATCATGGACATATTTTCAAATCCATCAGCTAAAACATATATACATGAAACTGAAGAAGCCAAATGTATAACAACCAATGTTTATGAAAACTTAAATTCTTTTAAGAAGTAAATATGTTGTATATTATTTCGCTTGTTATTTCTATGGATTAAGTACATTTCATCAAAATTTTGTTAAATAATTACCATTTTGGGACCAGTGAAAAATAAGGTGGGACTAGTGAAGAGAAAAGTGGGACTAGTGAATTTTCTGAAACCACTTGTCGTGGACTAGTGGTTTAAAAAATGCTCAGCCCTGTGAGTATAGGGTGGTATAATGCATGGCTTCCATGGACAGCTTTATAATGAGGGAGTACTTATGTACCTCATTATAGGGTATTGACACTACAGGATGGTGTGCTGTGACTCTCGAAGACATTATTACAATGGCGGTGTACTGTATTGCCTAAAATTCTTGTGTTCAATTACTCCCACATTTTTCTGTGGATCGTATTGAAACTTGGTAGATATTAGCAATAGCCCGCTCCCAGTGTTTGATGAATTCCCCAGGCAATTGGATGGCAGTATTTACATGAAGGTAATATGGGCTTTTGTTAAACCATTTTTTTCCTGAGTTATTCCCCATGCTGGTGTTACATGTATATACTGCATGTTGTGATTGTTGCTTGTCACAAATCCTTTTATAAAATGCATGGCACTTAGTAGACATTCAGTGAACATGAGCTTGTGGCTGTGTTGTCATTTCCCCCCCAGAGTTATGCCCCTTTTTGATGTTAATCATCCATGTAAGAATTCCTGTATGGATATACATTATTGATATCATGACATTTTTATGAGTTAAGCAGCCTTTCAGTTTTTATCCATTTTAAAAATTTGCATGTTCATACATTTATGCATACATTTTGCCAGCATTATTGCTGTTTTCATACATTCATGCATACATTCTGCCACCACTATTGCATTTTATTTCATTTTAAATATTTGCATGTGCGTACATTCATTCATACATTCTGCCAACATTATTGCTGTTTTCAGCTTGTACCACTCACTGACACAAAAAAGGTGGGGTGGGTGGGTGGCAGGGTATATATATATCCTGTTGACACATTTCTTAATTCTTTCCATTGCATATGGCTAACAATTCAGTTATATTTAATCACATTTTACATGGTGATGTTATCTAGTGAGTTTTGTATTGTTTGTAATTGGTCACGGTAATTAATTCTTTCAAGGTAAAATTATTAATAATAATAATTTTCATAATTTCTAATACTAGAATCGGTAAACTCTTATGGTGTCCTATAACTAATGAGATAATGATGTTCTCTACTGGCCTTGTAATATATCCAACAGAAAATAATGCCTAGTTTTTCTCAAAATGTGGTCCAAAAAATAGAAAGATTCTGAGTGATTTAAAATTTTCTGGGGTATTGATACTTTGATTGTGGGCATGTTCAAAGTGGTAGAAAAACCCACTTCTGGTACCATATTTAAAAGCAGACTACTTCAGGTACTGTATTTAAAGGTCAGTTCTGATGGTTGTTCACTTCTGATACCATATATAAAAGCATTTTTAATAGTTGACCATTTCTGGTAATATTTACCTGCAGTTTCAGTTGTGGACCATTTAAAGGAATAGTCAGCTTCAGTAAAACACCACACTATGGAGGCTTTTATATTTGTCATTTGATGTGCCTACAGAATTATCTGCCGTGATGTACAGCAAGAATTTTCTGATTTTTTTAAAAATAATTTTTAAAATAACTTGCAAATTCAGTTGTTTATGTTAGACCATTGTAAGAAAAAAATATCAAATAAATATGATTTTATTGTTAAATAGTGTATGCAAATTAAAAGTTTTTCTAGATTTTATGTTAGACAATATATTATAGCAGAGATATTGACATCACCTTAGGAATATGTTAGCTCTCTTGTTAAAAGCATATAATAGGCAGTCTTTTGAAAGTATACAATGTCTTCTTGGCTAATTCAGGATAACGTTGCCTTTATTTAAAGTTTGCATTATGGTTCTCTCAAGAATCCCTCAATGCAGTTTACACATATATTGGGACAAGATGAAATAAATCATGACTATCAAGAATCCTTCAGTTCAGTGTACTGTATTTACCACACATATTGGGACAAAAAAAAATGTCTATCAAAAATCCTTCAGTGTAGTGTACTATATTTACCACATATATTGGGACAAGATGAAATAAATACTGACTATCAAGAATCCTTCAGTTCAGTGTACTGTATTTACCACACATATTGGGACAAAAAAAAAATAATGTCTATCAAAAATCCTTCAGTGTAGTGTACTATATTTACCACATATATTGGGACAAGATGAAATAAATACTGACTATCAAGAATCCTTCAGTTCAGTGTACTGTATTTACCACACATATTGGGACAAAAAAAAAATAATGTCTATCAAAAATCCTTCAGTGTAGTGTACTATATTTACCACATATATTGGGACAAGATGAAATAAATAATGACTATCAAGAATCCTTCATTCAATGCAGTGTGCCGTATTTACCACATATATTGGGACATGATAAAATAAATAATCGTTTTGTCAAGAATCCTTCAATGCAGTGTGCCGTATTTACCACATATATTGGGACATGATAAAATAAATAATCGTTTTGTCAAGAATCCTTCGATGCAGTGTGCCGTATTTACCACATATATTGGGACATGATAAAATAAATAATCATTTTGTCAAGAATCCTTCAATGCAGTGTGCCGTAATTACCACATATATTGGGACATGATAAAATAAATAATCATTTTGTCAAGAATCCTTCAATGCAGTGTGCCGTATTTACCACATATATTGGGACATGATAAAATAAATAATCATTTTGTCAAGAATCCTTCAATGCAGTGTGCCGTATTTACCACATATATTGGGACATGATAAAATAAATAATCGTTTTGTCAAGAATCCTTCGATGCAGTGTGCCGTATTTACCACATATATTGGGACATGAAAAATTAATGCTGATATCAAGAAGCCTTGAATGCAGTTTACCATATTTACTATATATATAAGGACATGATAAAATAAATAACAGTACTATCAAGAATCATTTATTGCAGTTGACCATATTTACCGTATCTATTTGGACATGAGAAAATAAATAATGGTGATTTCAAGAATCCATCAATGCAATTTATTACACATAGTAAATATATTGGAAATATGTAAAGTGAGTAGAGAATTTGTTTCTACTAAGAAAAACCTTAAATATTGATAGTTTCATATTATCTTACAGTTACATGTTATGAATTTGTTGCATAACTAAGGAAATCATGTCGCATGTACGCCATTTCTTACTGGTTGTCAGATCTAGGATCAAACATCTAAGGAGCCATGCTGGCTCATCGGCTAGCATGCCAGACTCGTGAAGGAAAGGGCACACTTTCAAATCCTACCATCTAACCAGCCATTGTCAGCTAATGTGGCATGTTCTTGGGCAATGTACTTAAATCCAATTTCCTTGGCACTAAATAACCTACTTGTGTTGTTGTGCCTTAAAGCACCAAACCAAAGCAAACCAAACCAAATACCAAATCAAACATTTAAGCTTGAATCAATTGGCTCTTTTTTCTTTAAACTTATTTTACATTTGGGGATGGTTTAGAATGATTGTCACAAAAGTTGTAATACAGATCCCTGTCAGTAGATGGAATAACTATCTTTTAGCATGTTGCTGTTTTAATTTACAAATGTTACTTTCATTTACATAATCTATGTGATAAAAACTTGTTATACTCATTTCAGTGGAGGAGGAAAGTAGTGAGAATGGATCGGCCTTTTCAAGGGAACAAAACTCTGCTAGGTCCTCTCTGAGTAGTGAAAATACAGAAGATTCTTACGGAAAGAAGAAAGGGAAAAAAGGAAAGGACAAGAAGTCTACCTCAGGGATATTAAAAGGAATATTTAGGTATGGGGTATTGTGAATATTTAGGTATGGGATAATATGAATATTTATGTATGGGGATACTATGAATGTTAGCTATGGAGCATTGTGAATATTTAGGTATGGGATAATATGAATATTTAGGTATGGAATACTATGAATGTTAGCTATGGGGCATTGTGAATATTTAGGTATGGGATAATATGAATATTTAGGTATGGGGATCTATGAATGTTAGTTAATGAGCATTGTGAATATTTAGGTATGGGATAATATGAATATTTAGGTACGGAATACTATGAATGTTAGCTATGGGGCATTGTGAATATTTAGGTATAAGGTACTATGAATGTTGGGTATGGGAGTGACCACTCTGGTGGCCTAGTGGTTAGAGTGTACGCCTCAGATGCGGGAGGTCATGGGTTTGATCCCTGGCCAATTCATACTAAGGACTTGCAAAAATGGTACTAACAGCTGCCTTGCTTGGCTCTCAACATTAAGAGATTTGTGTTAGGACTGGTTGGCCTTGTGTCAGGATAATGTGACTGGGTGGGACATCATGCTACATGTCTGTGGGATGATGCCTCAGTGCTAGACATCACTGTAAACTGCCACAGTGCAGACATTGTAGCGATATGACTGAAAAACTGTTAAAGCTAATTTAAAAATCTCAATCACACACACACACATGTATGGGAAATTGTGAATATTTTAGTATGGATACTATGATCATTAGGTGTGGGAAATTGTTAATATATAGGTATGGAATAATATGAATATCAGGTATGGGACAATGTGATTATTAGGTACAAGATTCTGGGAATATTTAAGTACAGAATTCTGAGAGAACAAAACTGTGCCAGGTCCTCTCTAAGCAGTGAAAATAGGGACGATTCTTATGAAAAGAAGAAAGGGAAAAAAGGAAAAGACAAACAGTCTACCTCAGGGACATTAAAAAGAATATTTAGGTATGGGATATTACTACTGTTAGGTATGGGACATTGTGAATATTTAGGTGCAAGGTGCTGTAAATATATAGGTATGGGATGCTATGAATGTAAAGTATGGAACATTGTGAATATTTATCTACTGGATACTATGGATGTTAGGTCTGGTAAATTGTGGATATTTAGGTATGGATACAGTAACTGTTAGGTATGGGAAATTGTTAATATTTAAGTATGGGTTACTATGAATGTTAGATATGGGACTGTGAATTTTTAGGTATGATACTATGAATATTAAGGTACAGAATATTAAGAATGTTAGGTATGGAACATTGTGAATATTTAGACGTGAGATACTGAATATTCAGGCATTGGAATACTATGAATGTTAGGCATGGAACATTGTGAATATTTAGACGTGAGATACTGAATATTCAGGCATTGGAATACTATGAATGTTAGGTATGGAACATTGTGAATATTTAGACGTGAGATACTGAATATTCAGGCATTGGAATACTATGAATGTTAGGTATGGAACATTGTGAATATTTAGACGTGAGATACTGAATATTCAGGCATTGGAATACTATGAATGTTAGGTATGGAACATTGTGAATATTTAGACGTGAGATACTGAATATTCAGGCATTGGAATACTATGAATGTTAGGTATGGAACATTGTGAATATTTAGGTATGATATACTGTGAATATTTTGTCTTAGATTCTGTAAATATAAGGATATGAAATATTAATATTTAGGGATGAAATACTGTTAGTTGCTAAGTATGAAATACTGTTAATATTTAGATATGTGTAACTTAAATCTTTAGTAATAAGTATATATATATATATTGAATATTTAGGTACATGATTCTGTAAATATATTGGTATGGATGAGAGTAAATAATTTTGGTATTGCAATCTTTAAACATAAAGGCATACAGTATATATTTTAGGTACAGGATTCTAATAATATTTAGGAATTTGATTCTGTGGATATATAGGTATGGAATTTTGTAAAGATAAAAACATTGGATAGAAAGAATATATAATTCAGGTATTACATTCTGTAAATATCTAGGAAGGCATACTGTATATTTTTAGGTATGGGATGCTGATAATATTTAGGTATTAGGTTCTGTGAATATATAGGTATGGAATTTTGTAAAGATATAGATATGTGGTAGAGTTTTTAATTAAGTTATTACATTCGGTAAACATAAAGGCATACAATATATATTTTGGATTGGATGCTGTTAATATTTAGGTATTTGATTCTGTGAATATTTAGGTAAGGGATGTTTGAATATTAAGGTTTACAGTACTGTAAATATGTCCGTATTAAATTCTTAAAATAAATATGGGATACTGGGTATTTAGATATTAGATACTGTGAGTATTTAGATATGAGATGCTGTATTTAGATATGGGATTAAGACTGCAACAGTTTTAAAATGTCTAAGCATGTACACAGTTTATAAGAAACAATGATTAGACACTAGGCAGTTAGTTCCCCATTTCATGTTCATTTTCTTGATTATAGATTGAAAGGTTCATTTAGTAAATAACATTAAAAAGTTTTGTGCTTTGTGGATCTGTACTTTGGGATGAGGTCATGATTTAGTTGAGACATTACAACTTCAAGATGTTGGTATGTACTGTTAATCAAAGTAAACATGTTGCTCAGGTCACGGGCTTATCCCTAAGAAAACCCAGCTGACCTAATTTTAGATTGGCTTGCTAGTAAAGTACTTGGATTTGTTGACTGTTACTGTAGTGATTTCAAAATGATTAAGTTGAACCTAGTTCTGAGCCTTTGTCTTAGTTATTTTTATATAAGGGATATAAGGGACAGTTGACTGAAAATTAGATATCCTAAGCATTAACATCAGTTTCAGAAGAGTAATTTAGTTGTGATAATTTGAGAGGATTTATCATTCTATTTCAATTATTCATTAGAATTACAAAATTTTCAAGGATTTGGCAAATGTGGATATATGAGAAAGCGAGAAAGCTTGCTAGTAGCTTCTTGTGGGTCAGTGGTTCTTTCTGGTGATTTCCCAGTTTCTTCCTCCACCATTAATACTGGCTGCCATGTATAGCCTATCATGTGCTGAAAAACGGTGTTAAGCCCCACAACAACAACAACAACAAAGTTTTCATATTTATGGATTTATTGGAATTACTGTGAATTCATTTAATGGCTTTTTGGATTATATCATTGTGATACATCAATGCTATTGGCACATAAGAACAATATATTGAACTTTATTTTGATTACCACTGGAACTCATTTGGAATACTTAATAATATTGAACTTGTGATAGAACATAGGACTATTGAAGATTTCATTCACCATACTGTAAGTTACTTTTAATTTGTCACTTTGTATTTGAGAGAAATAAATAAAATTTAGAATTTTGCTCTTTTCTGTTACTAAGAAATTAGAGCCATAACAGCAACAACATCATTGAAAACCCTCATGTCCATTCCATTACCATTCTATTGCAAATGGTGTTTCCCATGATGCAGTGCAGAGGCAATTTGAGTAATATTTCTTAAATATTAACACTCCATTGTAGAAATCCTGGGCTGCTTTTATGGTAGGATTTGAACCTATACTCTTTTGGTTACTGTCTGCTTTTATGGTAGGATTTGAACCTATACTCGTTTGGTTACTGTCTGCTTTTATGGTAGGTTTTGAACCTTCTCTGATTGGGTGACATGTCTGGCACAAAAAGCATTGAGCTACTTTATTTATCTTCAATCATAGGAGATAACAGGCAGATACTGTGTGCCATCTATGAAATATTTTGTACCATGCTGATAAGAGACCAATGAAAATAATGTTTTTGTCTATTTACAAATTAGGTTTGGTAAGGGTAGAAAGACACCAGATGAACATCTGACTAAAGGAGAGATACCGGTAACCAAGGTGGAGGAGGATGAAATTCAGCGAAGAGAGCACCAGGAGGAGGAAAGCAAAGCACAGACTGCAGAGGCTCAAAGGTTGGAAACAGTAGATTGATTTCTGCTATTGTTTTCTAATCTTGGAAACAATAAATTAATTTTACTATTGTTTGCTAATCTTGGAAACAATAGATTGGTTTCTACTATTGTTTTCTAATCTGGAAACAATAGATTGGTTTCTACTATTGTTTTCTAATCTTGGAAACAATAGATTGGTTTCTACTATTGTTTTCTAATCTTGGAAACAATAGATTGGTTTCTACTATTAGATTGTACTTATGTACTTATTGTACTTGTACTTATGCCGTCTTCAAAGAGATGTACCTTGGTTTTCATATTATATTATTTACTATTGTCCTCAGAGAAATAGTACTCAAGTAAAAACTGTATTTGGTATTTCTTAATATTAAATGTAATAACATTGTATCAAGGCACAGTTTAATGTTAAGACAAGGAATATGGTTTAGGAGACCTCTTGGATAGATCATGCTTATTGTTACAAGAATGAGTGCTCCAGCAAAATGGTGAGTTATTGTACCAAACCTTGTCTCCAGTAGATGAATGTTAAAAGAAATATATGTAATCCTGTCACATAATCCTGTCACATGATCCTGTCACATAATCCTGTCACATGATCCTGTCACATAATCCTTACCTGTAGGAGCACATGAGGATGATCTACTTGTTCTAATTTCTTTGTGTCATCTGAGGGCCCAATCTACAGTGTGACTGATTTTTTCAACAGAATCCTACATTTTCAAAATCTTTGGAACAAGATGTGCAAAATTGTAAAAATTTCATGTGATGCTTTGCATGAACTTAAATTGAAACTTAATATTTATGTATGGGATAATATGAATATTTAGGTATGGGATACACTGAATATTTAGGTATGAGATACTGTAAATATTTAGGTGTGGGATATAGTGAATATTTATGAATGAGATACTGTAAATATTTAGGTATGAGATGAGATACTGTGAATATTTAGGTATGAGATGAGATACTGTGAATATTTAGGTATGAGATACTGTGAATATTTAGGTGTGGGATACAGTAGATATTTATGTATGAGATACTGTGAATATTTAGGTATGGGAGACAAAGTATTTAGGTATTGGATGTTGTGAATATCTTTCAAATTCAGGTGTATAGTTGGAGAATTTTGTAATAATAGCTTTATTCTAATTGAAGTTTTGAACTGTGAAAGTTTTTGATATTCCATCTTGAACTTGAGCATCTTGCTCAGAAAGCTTTGAGAGTGTCTTGAAGTCTTACGACATGTTCTGTGCCGTATCCTCCAAATTGATGAAGCTGATATGGTTTTGACATGGTTATCGCTGTGACATATTTATGGTTGGCATAGTTGGTTATGACATGTTTATGACTTGTTATGGTTATGATATGTTTATAGTTATTACATGCATCTTGTTATGACATGTTTATGGTTATGACATGGTTATGTTTATGACATGTTTAGGGTTATGACATGCTTATGGTTATGTCATGTTTGTAGTTATGACATTTGTGGTTATGACATGGTTATGGTTATGACTTACTTGTGATTATGACATGGTTATGGTTATAACATACTTGTGGTTATGACATGGTTATGGTTATGACATACTTGTGGTTATGACATGGTTATGGTTATAACATTCTTGTGGTTATGACATGGTTATGGTTATGACATACTTGTGGTTATGACATGGTTATGGTTATGACATATTTGTGATTATGACATGGTTATGGTTATGACATACTTGTGGTTATGACATGGTTATGGTTATGACATACTTGTGGTTATGACATGGTTATGGTTATGACATACTTGTGGTTATGACATGGTTATGGTTATGATATACTTGTGGTTATGGCATGGTTATGGTTATAATATGCTTTATGACCTCATACTGCATATTGCTGCTACAGCATATTCCTCTTCTTATCTGGTTGCACAATGAAATAAATCAGAACTTTGGCTGAATATGAAAAAGTTCCTAAATTTTGTTAACCCTTTACCTCATACAAGTGCCTCTGGATGCCTCTACTCCATTCGCATATAAGCGCCTTTTGACGCCTCTACCTGATTCACATATAAGCGCCTTTTGGCGCCTCTACCTGATTCATATATAAGCGCCTTTTGGCACCTCTACCTGATTCACATATAAGCACCTTTTGACGCCTCTACCTGATTCACATTTAATCGACTTTTGACGACTCTACCTGATTCACATATAAGCGCCTTTTGGCGCCTCTACCTGATTCACATATAAGCGCCTTTTGGCGCCTCTACCTGATTCTCATATAGGTGCCTTTTGACAGCTCTACCTGATTCTCATATAAGTGCCTTTTGACAGCTCTACCTGATTCTCATATAAGCGCCTTTGGATGCCTGCTGTAAACATCAGCCATTTTGAACAAGTTTTCATAGCGCCACATTCGGGGAAAAACCCCTATTAGATACTGTATTCATTGGTGTGAATAACCCTGTCAGATCATGTGGTCACTGTTTATGCTCTGGTCGAAATTTGCTATTTAAAGTAAGTAGGTCATATTCTGCATTCTCCAAAATGGCGGTCGCAGATTTCACTCAAGTATTAATTTGTTTTTACGATTAGAATCACAGCTATGAAAGCTTCAATAACTCAGGTGAAGGCTCTGATACTGATGTGGGAATTCATTAGTTTTTATAAATGATCAAATTCAGCTGAATTAATGATGCAGGCGCAGACAGAGAACTTCTAAAGAAAATTTTGAGTACGAGAAATGACAGCTACAGTTAGTCATGCTGCTTCACTGACTTGATGGTGAATGAGTTTTCTCAAGATTTTAAAGCATATAAAACAATTCTTCTGCGAAAAATAATTATACAGCTTTAACAACCAGATTTTACTCTTAAATCTTTCCAAACATAGTGTGTGTGTACCAAAAACATTAAATGGTTAAAATTGCTGTAAAACGTAACATACACTTTACTGCTTAACATGCCCATGCGTATACAGCAGAATAGGTAAGAGGTGTTCTATTTATATCACACTGCACTGGGTAACTTTACATGCATATATGAGGTCTAAAAGGCCATACACTGTATGAGGTAAAGGGTTAAAGTTTACTTTTCCACTTTTGGCATAGATTGGTCATTGTTGTTGAAGAGACCTTAGGAAACCAAAGATTCTGGAGGAAAACCACTGACAGGGTGGGTGTCTTAATAAAAGTTAGCATGTACGAAAGCTAAGACTGAACATGGTACCACAGAGGTGCCAAGCAAGTATTCTACTACAGTACTACTGATGTTATAGATGATAACTGGTATTACTACATTTTGTGATTTAAGTTACATTGATCAAGAATATTTCTTCTTGAGGTCAGTATTTCTTATTGAAGCCAACATTTCTTAAAGTCAGTATATTTCTTATTTCTTGATGAAGTTATTATTTCAACTTGAAGTCAATATTTATTTCAGAATCTTATTGAAGTCGACATTTCTTTTTGAAGTCAATATGTTTCCCTAAAATCGGAATTTCATCATGGAATCAGTATTTGTTTTCTTCTTCAAGTCATTTTAATACATAGTCTGTCATCAATATTAAAATACATAGTCTGTCATCAATATTAAAATACATAGTCTGTCATCAATATTAAATACATAGTCTGTCATCAATATTAAAATACATAGTCTGTCATCAATATTAAATACATAGTCTGTCATCAATATTAAAATACATAGTCTGTCATCAATATTAAAATACATAGTCTGTCATCAATATTAAAATACATAGTCTGTCATCAATATTAAAATACATAGTCTGTCATCAATATTAAATACATAGTCTGTCATCAATATTAAAATACATAGTCTGTCATCAATATTAAAATACATAGTCTGTCATCAATATTAAAATACATAGTCTGTCATCAATATTAAAATACATAGTCTGTCATCAATATTAAAATACATAGTCTGTCATCAATATTAAATATTTACCAGACAACAATCCCAGAAAAATGAGTTATTTATTTTGTTTTATATTTATTCATAAACAGAATGAATAGGTTGGACCAAAACAGGGGATCTTTCGATCAGCCGCTGTATTCAAATCGGAGACAGCTGTATCAGCAGAACTCTGTACCACTCCCTGCATCATATAACCTTGGTTACGATTCACACAGCAGCCATCATCAAGTGGTACCCCAGGCAGAACAGCCTGTGATTTTACGTGGAGATAAGATCCAACAGTTACGAATAGAACATCAGCGGAGACACCAGGAGAGACATGGGGTTTATCCAAATGAAGAAAAAGAGGAGTATTATGAGAGGTTGTTACAGAATCAAGAAATAGCACAGGTGAAGAACAAAAATATGTTGACAGGTTGTGTAACTCATGCGTCTTTTTTAATGTGTAAAGTTTTCTTCATATCTTTTTTTTAAGACACATATAAAGAGTCGATCAAGATGATTGTGTGTGGATTTTCAAAGTGTTTAAGAATATTTCTTGTGTTGATTATAAAACATATCAGCTAACTATTAGGTGCATTTTGACATCTTAAAGTAAACCATTAATCTTTATACTCTTTAAAGTAAGCCAGTAAACTTTAGGCTGTTTAAACTAAGCAAGTAAACTTTAGGCAGCTTAAACTAAATAAGTAATCATTAGACTTCTTTCATTAGGTAACTGCTGGTCATAATGGACATTTGGCCATGTAGTCATCATGCTGGTCATATGTACATTTGGCCATGTAGTCATCATGCTGGTCATATGGACATTTGGCCATGTAGTCATCATGCTGGTCATATGGACATTTGGCCATGTAGTCATCATGCTAGTCATATAGACATTTGGCCATGTAGTCATCATGCTGGTCATATGGACATTTGGCCATGTAGTCATCATGCTGGACATATGGACATTTGGCCATGTAGTCATCATGCTGGTCATATGGACATTTGGCCATGTAGTCATCATGCTGGTCATATGGACATCTGGCCATGTAGTCATCATGCTGGACATATGGACATTTGGCCATGTAGTCATCATGCTGGTCATATAGACATTTGGCCATGTAGTCATCATGCTGGTCATATGGACATTTGGCCATGTCATCATGCTGGTCATATGGACATTTGGCCATGTAGTCATCATGCTGGTCATATAGACATTTGGCCATGTAGTCATCGTGCTGGTTATATAGACATTTGGCCATGTAGTCATCATGCTGGTCATATAGACATTTGGCCATGTAGTCATCATGCTGGTCATATGGACATTTGGCCATGTAGTCATCATGCTGGTCATATAGACATTTGGCCATGTAGTCATCATGCTGGTCATGTAGTCATGCTGGTCATATAGACATTTGGCCATGTAGTCATCATGCTGGTCATATGGACATTTGGCCATGTAGTCATCATGCTGGTCATATGGACATTTGGCCATGTAGTCATCATGCTGGTCATATGGACATTTGGCCATGTAGTCATCATGCTGGTCATATAGACATTTGGCCATGTAGTCGTCATGCTGGTCATATGGACATCTGGCCATGTAGTCATCATGTTGGACATTTGGCCATGTAGTCATCATGCTGGTCATATGGACATTTGGCCATGTAGTCATCATGCTGGTCATATGGACATTTGGCCATGTAGTCATCATGCTGGTCATATAGACATTTGGCCATGTAGTCATCATGCTGGTCATATGGACATCTGGCCATGTAGTCATCATGCTGGACATATGGACATTTGGCCTTGTAGTCATCATGCTGGTCATATGGACATTTGGCCATGTAGTCATCCTGCTGGTCATATGGACATCTGGCCATGTAGTCATCATGCTGGACATATGGACATTTGGCCATGTAGTCATCATGCTGGTCATATAGACATTTGGCCATGTAATCATCATGCTGGTCATATGGACATTTGGCCATGTCATCATGCTGGTCATATGGACATTTGGCCATGTAGTCATCATGCTGGTCATATAGACATTTGGCCATGTAGTCATCATGCTGGTTATATAGACATTTGGCCATGTAGTCATCATGCTGGTCATTTAGACATTTGGCCATGTAGTCATCATGCTGGTCATATGGACATCTGGCCATGTAGTCATCATGCTGGACATATGGACATTTGGCCTTGTAGTCATCATGCTGGTCATATGGACATTTGGCCATGTAGTCATCCTGCTGGTCATATGGACATCTGGCCATGTAGTCATCATGCTGGACATATGGACATTTGGCCATGTAGTCATCATGCTGGTCATATAGACATTTGGCCATGTAATCATCATGCTGGTCATATGGACATTTGGCCATGTCATCATGCTGGTCATATGGACATTTGGCCATGTAGTCATCATGCTGGTCATATAGACATTTGGCCATGTAGTCATCATGCTGGTTATATAGACATTTGGCCATGTAGTCATCATGCTGGTCATTTAGACATTTGGCCATGTAGTCATCATGCTGGTCATATAGACATTTGGCCATGTAGTCATCATGCTGGTCATATGGACATTTGGCCATGTAGTCATCATGCTGGTCATATAGACATTTGGCCATGTAGTCATCATGCTGGTCATGTAGTCATCATGCTGGTCATATAGACATTTGGCCATGTAATCATCATGCTGGTATATGGACATTTGGCCATGTAGTCATCATGCTGGTCATATGGACATTTGGCCATGTAGTCATCATGCTGGTCATATGGACATCTGGCCATGTAGTCATCATGCTGGACATTTGGCCATGTAGTCATCATGCTGGTCATATAGACATTTGGCCATGTAGTCATCATGCTAGTCATATGGACATTTGGCCATGTAGTCATCATGCTGGTCATATAGACATTTGGCCATGTAGTCATCATGCTGGTCATATAGACATTTGGCCATGTAGTCATCATGCTGGTCATGTAGTCATCATGCTGGTCATATAGACATTTGGCCATGTAGTCATCATGCTGGTCATATGGACATTTGGCCATGTAGTCATCATGCTGGTCATATGGACATTTGGCCATGTAGTCATCATGCTGAGCAAAAATATACTTTAAATATTGATCTCAGTTTGTCAACCCATGCTGTAACTCTTCTCAAGGTCTTGCTTTGACAAACCATGCCTAAACTCATTTTCAGAATCTCACTTTGACATCCCTTGCCTTAACTCCTTATCAGAATCTCACTTTGACATCCCTTGCCGTAACTCATTCTCAGAATCTTGCTCAGACAGCCATGCTTTAACTCTTTCTTAGAATCTCACTTTGATAACCCATGCCTTAGCATTGTCTCAGAATATAAGTTTAATAACCCATGCCTGAACTTGTACTCTAAATCTAAATCTCATTTTAATATCAAATCCTAACATCTCTGAAATTATACCAAAGATGGAATGATCCTAAAATTTCTGATCTGCAGCATTATTTAGTTTTTAAGCAGACATCCACCAAATTTGATATCCCATGAATTATGATGAACAGTATTTTAAATGTTAGCTGTACTGGTCATTGGCCAGAGGTTATCTCATGACCTGTTTTCTGCTGTCCATATTGTCTCCGGCAATTGCCACAAATTGGTAAGTGCCACAAAGTGGCATTCTCTACTATCCTAACTGCTCAGAGGACTGGCATGTTGATCCACACATTGTAGGTGATTCTAAAAAAAAATAGTGCCACTGGGACCTTAAATGAAAAAGGTGCCACTGGGATCCTAAATGAAAAGGGTGCAACTGGGATCCTAAATGAAAAAGGTGCCACTGGGATCCTAAATGAAAATGGTGCCAATTGGATCCTAAATGAAAATGGTGCCAATGGGATCCTAAATGAAAATGGTGCCAATGGGATCTGAAATGAAAATAGTGCTATTGGGATCCTAAATGAAAATGGTGCCACTAGGACATCCAGTATGGCCTCTTCAGAACTGTTGGTCAATTGAACATGGGGCTTTCATTTGTTACAACTCTGTAATCTTAGTAACAGAAAAGAGCAGAAACCAATAATTTTTGTAAAATTCAACAAAAATTTGTTTCCCTACAATACAAATTGAAAATTTAAAGAAGAACTTAAAGTATTGTGAATCAAATTCCAGGTCATCTCAAAGACTTATAAAAATGGTACTAGCAGCTGCCTCACTAGGTGCTCAGCATTAAGAGGTTAGTATAAGGACTGGTTGACCTGGTGTCAGGATAATGTGACTGGTTAGGACATGATGTTACATGTCTGTGGCATGATGCCCCAGTGCTAGACATCACTGTAAACTGCCATAGTGCAGAGATTGTAATGATGTGATTGAAAGATTGTGACGGAAACAATGTTGAAGCTGCTACAAAATCCATATCACACACATTCACACAAAAACGGCCATCTTGAAAAATTTGACATAAAATTTTCACCAGAAGACATTTTATAATCTTGGTCCTGAATGAAAATGTTATACGGCCACCAGAGCTTCCATCTTGATGGTCTTTAATTCCTGAAGCATCACATCTTGTTATTTTAAATATAAAAGAATACAAATAATTAGTTCTGCTGTTTTAAAAGATATCTGGTGCAAGTTGTCTGACATATTTGAATACTTTGGCTCAAGTTTGTTATTGCTACTTCGCTTAAACTATTTGGAGGATTGCCATGAAATTTTTCAGACACTTTCATTCCAAGGTCTAGTTGGTCCTAGATGGAAAGCAGGTGCTTGCTGATATGGCCACCATATTTGACTGCTTCAAAAACCTCTTTATTGATACTACTTCTTAATGGATTGTCAAACATGGGAATTTCACTTAGTATGATGTCTAGTTGATCCTAAATGAAAATGGTGCCAGTCAAATGTCCAATACAATATGGCCACATGGTTAAACATCTTGAAAATCTTGTCATAGGTACTGCTCATGAATTGATGGTGCATTCAACATAGTATTTTGACTGAAAGACTTTATATGATGTCAAGTGGTCCTAAATAAAAATAGTACCAAAGAAGAGCTTATGGGATGGTCAGTTGTCCATCATCTTTTGTCTGTCTATCCGTTAGCACAGGTTATCACTACTCATCCTAAACTACTTGGAAGATTGCCAAAAATTTTACATTTTGTTCCATGTTCCAGTTGGTCGTAATTGAAAATGGTGCTGCTTGGACCCCCAATATTTGTCTGCAAAATCTTATCACAACCTCTGCTGTATGGATGGTCGTATTAACACGAGGTTGTCACATGAAGACTTTTTACGATGTCAAGTTGGTCCTAAATGAAAAGTGCTAAAATGATTATTGACGTTGCACATCTTGGAAATCTTCTTGTTACTACTTATTATGAAAGAATGGAGGGATGGTAATATGATGTTTATTTGGTCATAAATAAAATTATGCCAATCTGAAGGCCAATCTAGTGGCCAATATGGGTACTATAGCAGTAATCTTAAAAATCTTGTTATTACAACTCTAATTGAGCTATTACTTTGTAATAATAATGAAATAATATTGTTATTACATCTCTAATTGAGTTATTACATTATAATAATAATGAAATAATATTATTACAACTCTAATTGAGTTATTACATTGTAATTGAGCAGAAAGTGTTGTTGAGGTTTTCAGCAGATCTTTTTATGATGCTGGTTTCATTGAAAGTGACTTAGATCTGATATCCAATATGGCCACCATAGCACCCATCTTGAAAGTCTTGTTATTGCTACTCCTGAATGTAAAGTCTTCTTTTAGAAATATTGTTTTTTGTACTCCTTTCTGAATGGATGAGATTTTCTGCTGTAGACATTTTATAATACCTAGTTGGCCTTTAATGAAAATGGTACCAATCATATATCCAATCACAACTGTCTTAAAAATCTGTCATTATCCTGCCTAAATGGGTGATCTTTATGACATGGGGTTGCTACTTTTACAGACTTCTAATCATGTCTTCTGTATTAATTGAAAATGGTGTCTAGCTTACATCCATTATACAGTAGCTTGTTTGAAAATCCTTTATTGCTGAAGAATATCGATGATAGTTTCAACACTCCGCAGTTAAATGGAAGAAATATTTTTGTCTTGAATTCCTGGAAATAATTTTTGCCATTAGAGTGTCAGTCCCTTCAAAGGGATTCTTGTTATAAGTTTGTTATGAGCTTTAATAAAAATAATATGTATATTTACAGAAGCCTGGGCAGAGTGCAATATATTTAGGAGAATATGCGGGTCAAAGGTCAAGACCACAGAGCCGGAATCAAATTGAAAGGTAGGTAAGGAATGTTTGGAAAAAAAAAAATCATTGTTGATTATATATTTTGTCTGTAATTTCCAAAGACATTATTGTTCATACCACACTCTTTCTTTTTAGTACATTTTAAAAAATTACCCAGGGGGTATCAGAAGGTATTCTTTAAAATAAATCTTAAAAATGCATGCCTTTGTGTCACCGTGTTTATGTCATTAGAAGAAAATAGGAATCATTTATACAGACCTGCCAACCCTTGTGATTTGACCATAATTTTTATTGAAATGACCCTTAAAATATGGACTTAACGGAATAATAGTAAAATTTATGGAAATATGATTGCTGCTGTAAATTCCTGTACCGGCTTGTCCATGTTTATTTCGATTCAGGTTTCATATTAGATTCAGTAGAATTTGTCTCAGACACTTTAAACTGCACATACATTTTGTATGGAAAACCTCTGCCTGATCAAGCTGTTGCTTATAGAATTTTCTCATGACAAAAATGCATATTCAAGACAAAAAGGGAGAATAATTAGGGACTAATTAGAAAAGAGGATTATAAAGGAATATTTCCATTTTTGAAGGGAGGGGGTAGTCAAAGGACAACAATTACATTTATTTGAAAAATGTGTTGATTTAAAAATATTTCCTGAAGAGATGATTGCTCACATCATGTGAAATTGAAACCAACCAACATCCCAAAGTGTCAAAAGGAGTACATTAAATTGAGAGAGAGAGAGAGAGAGTAGTTGTTGTTGTTGGGCTTAACGCCATTTTTCAGCACACGATAGGCTATTCATGGCGGCCAGTATTAATGGTGGAGGAAGAAACCGGGAAATCACCGGAAAGAACCATCGACCCATGAGAAGCTACTGACAAGCTTTCTTACATATCCACATTCACTGAATCCTAGACTCGAACCAACACAGAGGTGAGACGGCAGTGATCCATAACGAACAGAGCTTTAAACCACTCGGCCACTCAGGGCCCATAAAGAGAGAGAGTAAAAGTTATGGAGCTCCATAGGTTGGAAACTTCATTTTATTAGACTGTACTGGAGGTAGTGTAAGTGTACTTGACAAACTTTTTAATGTTTACCAGGGAACATCATAGGTCTAATTAGGGTCTTCAGGGGAACAACAAAGGTCTGACAGGGGTCATCAGAGGTCTAAATAGGGTCTTTAATAGGGAAGCAAATTGGCCTCCATTTCATTTTATATAGACTTTGTCTCAACTTCATACTTTTTTCATATTGACAGTTACCATTTTTTAATCCTCTAAATGTTTATATTTTCAGTTAATTTCTTCATTTTTCCTGATGATGGTCCTTAACCACATTCCCAATCACCTTGAATGAAATTCCTAGCAACATGACAATAATTGCAATATATACATAAGTTTGCAAATAAGGAAGCACTTGTATCATATTTTTATTGCAGCATTAATATTTTTATTGCATTATTACATACTTTTATTGCATTATTCATTTGAAGAGATGATTCACTATTTGTTTAACAGTTTAGGTCACTTTTCCTGATGACAAAAATTCTTTTAGCATGGCAGTTTTATTTGTATGACTGACTGAAGATCATCTGTAGTTAGTTAACATCGATTCTCAAGATCTTTCAGTGTTTATTTTTGGAAATGTTTGAAAATTGATAAACATTGTTTACTGTATTAGTATTTAATTGTTCAATTATCACAAATTTAATTAATTTTAAAACTCTGATCCAAGAGTCTAAGCAATCTGCATCTTTCACTGTTAAAAATAGGTATGTAACCTGCATGTGAAAATTGTGGATGGGGAACAAAATGAATTGATTGGTTTTCTTGTTGAATTTTTTTTTCAGGCCGAACAGTCGTCTTGCATTTCCTGAACAATCTAATCATGCAAATTATCAAGACTACAATGAGATTAATAACTATGGTAATCATAACCATGGTGACATACAGAGTAGAATAACTCCTGATTACTTTTCACAAAGACCGCCATCAAGGGGGCATAACTCTGCTGCTGAACAGTGGAGGTATGCTGAAGATTCCGAACTGCAAAGAAACGTTTTGCCAAAACGGACTGATATGCCACCCACAATTGGTTACTTTGGTAACCCAAATATGGCATATAGGGATCCTGTTCACTCTGCAATGGCAGGAAAAAGGACAGTTCAGACTTTAACACAACCAAACTCTGCCAAAGTATGACAAGAGGTAATGCTTATGAAGGAGTGAATTACATGTTGTAGGGAGATGAAAGAGAAAAAAAACCCAACTTTGTTGTTTTCATGCTTCAGACATGGAATGGCCAGTAAGGTGGATCAGTTTGAAGTCTAGACTTAGCCCTATGACAATGGAGGACGTTGAAAAAATGTTCATATGCATACGTCATTGAAGGGTCTTGGAGAAACCATGGTTACATGTGATAGATCAATGCTTTTGTAATAGAATATTAGTAATTGAGATATGTTATTCAAGACATTTTTCTATTCAGGACAACAGTATAATTATGGACACTGTATTATACAGAACACCTTGTTTGATAGGTGTAAGAAGATCTTTAACAAGATGGGGGCCAAACTTGTGTTTAGGAATTATGCATTCATCATACTTCCAGCATCAAATCTTCAATTCAACTAAACTTATCAGCTCCCAATGAACATTTTACCATCCACATTTTGATATCCTACACAAACAATTTGCATGTGTTGAGATTATTTGGTGCAAAGAGAAAACAGTGATGCAAACTATTTTTACAGTGACTCTTCCAGTGTAGCAAAACTTTTCTAACCTGCTGTTGACTTTTGACACGAGCACAATGTTTTTGCCTCATTTTCATACCAAATCTTTTGAATGGTTATTAGGAATTTATGTACAAGAATTTTTATATGTATGTATACATTTGGAGGTATCTAACCATTGAATGGCCATTTAAATGCATTTCAAAATGTTATAAGGCCAGATCAAATTTAAATCTGTTTTAATTACAATTACAAGAGATGACAGACTAGTTATTGATTAGTTTCATATTAAATGGATTAAACGATTATATATTAATCCAAAGATTTTAATCACACATTTTATCAGTATTTGTTTACTCATAAGCATTGATGTAAATGATGTGTACTATGTACACGTTGATTTAGTAAATTTAGAATATTCATTTATATGAATATTACCAGTATACGACTGTGCAATTGTTAAGTGTAAAACAGATATTACAACTCCCGCATAAATTGAAGGGCAATAACCTGAGTATAACAAAGGGTAAGCAAAAAAATATTGTAAATTCCTGTTGAATTTTGTTGTAATGCAGAGCATTCAGTAGATTTATCAGTGAAATTTTAATAATGATAAATACAGCTTGAGCTCATAATGACGTTGACAAATTACGATGTGTCGGGCTAGGTATTTCTTTAAGATTTTAAATCGTGTTGTGAAATCATTACAAGGTACATATATTTGATATTTTTTTATTGTGAAGCTTATAGCAGTGTCTGCATATCAAATTTAATATTGGCAGTCATATTGCCCATTTTGTTTTCCACTTTTGTTTAGCTTGGGGGAATGGAGGGGGTGACCTCTGATTTTGTTGCTGTATTGACTCATGCATAGCTTGGGGGGAGGTTGGAGGTGACCATTGATTTTGTTGTATTAAACATATCATGATCTCTAGATTTTGATAAGTATGTATGTGGATATATTTATAATGATACATTATTCTTTGTACAAAATGTGATTGGATATGTATCATGATGGATTGATATTGATACAAAATGTATTGTATATGTATCATGATACATCAGTCTTGATACAAAATGTGATTGGATCATGATACTGCAGTCCTGATACAAAATATGATTGGATATGTATCATGATACAGATCCAATGATACAAAATGTGATTGGATATGTATCATGATACAGTGGTCCTGATACAAATGTGATTTAATATGTATCATGATACAGCAGTCCTGATACAAAATATGATTGAATATGTATCATGATACAGCAATCCTGATACAAAATGTGATTGGATATGTATCATAATACAGTGATTGGTTATATACTGTGATATACAGGTCTGATAAGTATGTATTTGGATATATATTCTGTTCAAGGTCTTGATACAATATTTGTTTTAATATCCTGATACATAGGTCTTGATAAGTATGTGCATGGATACATATCTTGACGTGTAGATCTAGATTCAGTGTGTGTATGATGGATACATATCCTAAGCTTATTTTCATGTAAATAACATGTATCATTGTATCATCACTTTTATGTACTGTCCTAGTATTACATGCCTTTTAATCATTTTGGATAAAGGCAAAGTGTATTTCAATATCAAAACTTGAGATAATATCATATTTTTAAAACAAAATTGATTCATTATTTAAAAAATTGCAAGAGCAGTAAATAAATAGTACATATTTATTGTTATGTGATGGCTCGTTCTATGTAACATAAAAAGAAAAAGTGCACACAAGCTTTATAAATTTTAACAGTGATACAATTTATTTTACTAGAACACGCAATAATGTAAATTATTTAAAACAAGACTTACGGTTTACAGGAATGATCCAAATTTTGTTCAAAAATAATAAAAGATATAAGTCCTGAAAAGAGTTCTAAACACAGTCTGAAAGTATGATGTTCCGGTCCAAAATGGCTGTTGACTACGTCAGATGAAGGCTAACTGCAAATTACAGAATTTTCACACTAATCAATGTATGTGTTGTCCCATTCCAATATTAGGGAGAAAATGTCCAAATAGGTAATGTTGTTCTCTAGAAAAATTATAAAGAAGTGAAGAATCGTTCCTCTCTTACAGCATGTTATTTTAAGTAGACATAATAACAAATTCTTCTTCTGGCACAACAAATTAGAAGTTGTGTAACTTGACTCGACTACGACAGTCTGTCCATGACTGTTGACTCTCAAACAGGACAGTCTGTACGTGACTGTCAACTCGACCAGGACGTTACTGTCCATGAATCACAAAATCTCAAAGCATATAAGAGAAGGCTAATGCGTAGCCTAAACTGAATGTGAATTACATCTACGACTCAAGTAAACTTATCAAAAACATGTTAGACGATATAATGAAATAAAAAGATTTAAAAAGAGACCCACACAAAACCAACATAATAAAACACCTTAACTCCAGGGTCGTAACACCTTCCCCCATAAATAGAAAAAAAAGATTTATGTAATAAAACTTTTTTTCATAGCAGATATTAATTCTACACAAAGTAAAAATTGAAATAATAAACTCTTATGAATTAATAAAAATGACATTTCTACACAGGAAATTCTGAAATAGCCTTAATTATAGTTTTAATATGTCCTAGGAAGATAACGCGTGCATGGCAGAACTCACTTTTAGAAAGTCAGATTTGCATCAGTGAGTTTGTCGAAGAACATCCGAATCGTAGTTGTATGTCCTTTACAGGTGTTGTTGTAAATGATGACATCATCAATATATGCAGTTGTCTAGACCAGAAATTATCATATTCATAAGGCGTTGAAATGTATTTTGAAAAAATCTTCATCCCAAAATAAAAACACTTTGAATTGGTAGAGTCCATCTGGAGTCACAAATTTTAATTTCTTTTCGTTTGTGGATGTTCTTTATTGCACGCACAATACAGACATTTCCATATGAATGTCTGGTCTCTGATGGATCACAAGAGTGATTGATGAGACTAAGAGTGGGATATATTGCCGAACCGATCTCCAGTGTAAGAGAATCTGCAAAGTATCTGTGCTTATAAATGTTCTCTGAAACTTCATGTGCATTACAGGGAAGCATCTGCAGATGATGCAAGATGTGTCCTCCAACAAATGCTAAATCTGACTGGCAAGGATGTTTGTATGGTTAGAGGTAACCTTTTGGGCCAATACAGTGCATTTTTTAGCACTTTATGTCCAGCTTTGAGAACAGTTCGCAGGGCTAGATGACCCAAGTGGATGTCAGATTCATTAATCAAGTCCAGCTATGAACATTCTGCATAATGATATAAATTCCAAGACTCTTCCTGACACTGGATGCTGCAGTAAACAATGCCACTGCAATGTTTGCAAGGTAATGGAGCAATCACTCTGTTACAGCAGTGTTGGCAATGACTAATATCGCAATTTGGAAGGACTGTTGAAACGTATGGCTTTTCTACAATTAAAAAGAGACCCACACAAAACCGCCATATTAAAACACATAACTTAATTCCAGGGTCGTAATATTATACAGTTTCAAGATGTAATTAAAATTAAATAAATTTTAAATAATTATATTAAATTTTATTGTCACGATAATATTTCTATATCTGATACACATTGGTATATCGTTATATCCCAGTATAATACATATCAAAGTTTGGAGAGTCGGGATCCAGACCTGCCTTCATGTAATGCAATAATAGAGCAGATTTATGATTTATAGATGCATTTTTGATTTATCGATCTGTTCAGCTCATCATTTTTACCCCGCTGCATAGACACAGATCTGCTGGCACATTATGTGACTGCAGACCCAGGCCTTTGCTGTATCACAGCTGGCACATTATGTGACTGCAGACCCAGACCTTTGCTGTATCACAGCTGACACATTATGTGACTGCAGACCAAGGCCTGTGCTGTATCACAGCTGGCACATTATGTGACTGCAGACCAAGGCCTATGCTGTATCACAGCTGGCCCATTATGTGACTGCAGATGAAGGCCTGTGCTGTATCACAGCTGGCCCATTATATGACTGCAGACCCAGGCCTGTGCTGTATCACAGCTGGCACATTATGTGACTGCAGATGAAGGCCTGTGCTGTATTACTGCAGGGTATATTTTATATAAGGACAAATCTGATGATAAACTTGTAAATTGTTGAATTAATGCTACCACTTTTTATTTTAAAAAAGTTTTGGCTTGATAGTGAATATTTAGCAAAAATGAAGTGAAAGACATTATAAGTTTTGACAGTTTGAATTTCTTCCTGTAAAGTTGGCCAGTGTGATTTACAGACCATTAGTTATTCTGGTCAGACAAGTTTGACACTTTAGATTTATTTTACAAGATTCATAAAGTCATAAAGAATGAAAATCAGTTATGAACTACTAGAATAGGCTGATCAGTGCAAATGTGGTTTATGCAAAGTTTATAATCGATTTTCAAGCATTGCGACTTAATGAAACTTGTAAAATTTTGTAGCTCATATAAGTATAAATAGTCATAAAAATGATAACAAAACCTTGGTAATAAATTTGGTACTCAATTTTAACCATTCTTTGCAAATATTGCTAAAGCACACAAGAAGGGCTTAGGAAATTAACTCACTTCATTCAGGGTAATCTAGAAACTATGCAGAGTAATGTGTTATTTTGGAGATCTTGAAACCAAAAGTCAGCATGAACTTGTCCATTCATTTTTTCAATTGTTTATATTGCATATTTTCTTAAAAAAAAATCCTCCCTGTAGATTAAATTTTATGAATTTTTTTATCCTTGAGGCTTTATGTACATGTACCATCATGTGACTATCTGGCTAAACATAGAAACCTGGAAAACTTATAGTAAAAGGAGCACCTTTATAAATCAATGATGTTTCTGCATCACATGATAAATTTTAACCAATCCAAATACTTGATGTGAAGGCAGAGTAAAAATATGCAGTTTTAACCAATCCAAATCCTTGATATAAAGGCAACATAAAAATACAGCTTGAGATGGGCAGTGGCCCAGTGAAATACTACTAAGTGATTGGATGACTGACAGCTCATTTTAGGGTGAATCATGTGAATAATTTTTGTCAATATTAAACACACTTGAAATTTGTAAGCTTATGTTGTAGATTTAAAAAAAAAAAGATTTTTACCAGTCTGACAATAAAATCACTTTCTTTTACATATTTTGACTCAAAATATTCTGAAAGAACTTTAAGAATTATAAAATCTTTGCCCAGGCATTGATGAATCTTTGCTCAGGCCTTGATGAATCTTTGCCCAGGCCTCGATTAATCTTTGCCCAGGCCTTGATAATTCTTTGCCCAGGCCTTGATGAATCTTTGCCCAGGCATTAATAAATCTTTGCCCAGGGATTGATGAATCTTTGCTCAGGCCTTGATGAATCTTTGCCCAGGTCTTGATGAATTTTTGCCCAGGCCTTAATCATCAAGGAAAACAAATCAGTTTCAGTTTTTTTCTTCACATTGCTCAAATAAATGAAATCCTTAAATTCATATTTTCAGAATGAATGAAATTTTGAAAGTTTACGCCTCGCAAAGCATCTTTCAGCATGACATTAAGCCTTCATTTTGTGGTTTGCGCCAGCTAGCTTCTTAATCATACCTCCTAACTCTTCTTGAGATGCATTTGGCCATTGAATAAAGTGTATTAAATCCTGTATTGAATGAGGGAAAACAAAGTTCCAATATAGTGTATTAAATCATGTGTTGAATGAACAAATACTTTTGTAATATTCAGTCAAGAAATTGTTTTAGAAAGTATTAAATTAGGTCATGCATCGGTTGCTAACAGTTAGAGTATCTCCTCATGGAGTCATGTACATTTAACAGTTGTTTAAGTTAGCTTGGATTTCCAAGCTAGAGAAATTTGTTAAAAGCCAGAAGTTTATACAAGTAAAAGTATGGAAATAATATTACTGTGAGAAGATTTATTTAAAAAATCTTCTTATCATTTAGATACTTAGAGGTTAGGGTTTGGAGGTGCATTAAATTAAATGCTACCTTAAAAAATTTAACCAGATTTCTTAAAATTATGAATGAGATAAAGTTGATAAAATAGAGACTCGGTCAATGCTAAATTGTCTGTGGTAATTTCAGATGAACTCTTGCATACCATATCATCTTAGAATTGGACAGTTTTGTCCAGGTGTACATCCTTCTCTTCCTAGGTATTACAAGTGTAAAGAAAATTGATATAATTTTTCAGGCATTGATTTGGCCAGGTATATATTAGATTACTTTCTCAACATATTCCAGCAGTTTGAGCCTGTTTGGTTATTGATTTAAGATGTTGAGAATAACTTAAGCTCTAAAAAGCTTTTGAGGCTAGTGGGCAGCCTTATATGGTTGTTGTGTGTATTATATACATTGTTATCATCTTTAATCAGCATTATTTTGTTACTGCCCTGTTATTTTGTTATCTTACCTGTTATTTTGTTATCTTAGAAACCAATTATCTAAGTCTTCCACAAGAGAAATATCCAAGAGACCCTAGTGTTTTAGAGGCATTTCTTGTGAAAAGTCTAGTGTATATTATGCATTTAGAAAATCTCATTAATTTTTCTTTTTCTGCATTAAGATTTATATATTTTAAAATTTGAAAGGAAGAGAAAAGACAAATAGTGAAGCATATGCAAGTCTTACGTCTCTACAGTTTTTATTCCTTTGTCTATGAGAAGTATGTATTGTCAGTGCTTTCAGCACTTTAGTTTTACAGATTGTTTAAATTTTTGTTGGTATCCAATCTTAATTAGTTGTAATGATGAATGATACATCGATATGGGCATGTCAAGGTTGGAGAAACTAAAGCAATATTAGAAAATGCACTTTGTAGCTAGCATTGTGCTAATGTGCCATTTAACTCTTTTGCTTTGAAAATTGAGAAACTGATAAATTGCCCAAAAAATATTGTGCCTTGTCAACATTTTAGCTGTACTGGTCATAGATGGCCTGTTCGTTGCCTCACTGTCCATTATGTTTGTTACTACTTACTCCTTGGCATGTACATAAATACAAAAGGCTAATTGGTCCTAAATCAAAAAGATGCTACCCAGACATCCAATGGGGTGAAAATCTTAACATTCTTCTTCCTGAATGGATGGTCATATCACCATGGGTTTTCATCAAATGACTTCAGTGGTACATAGTTTGTATTAAATCAAAATCAGGCTTTTAATATGGCCGCCATGATGGGCGTCTTGAAAATCTTGATATTGCTTCTTGTTTTAAATGGATGGCAATAATGACACACGGTCGTGACCAAAAGACTTGCATGGTGTTCTATTAGTACTGATTCCAAATGGTGTTAATGTTGCATCCACTATGGTCCTAATGGTGAATGTTGGTCATTGTAACTCCTCCCCCAAATTTGCTATCACCAAAGAATATCAGAGATGATTTCAACACACAGCAATTAGAAGGAAGAAATGATATTGTCTTTGATTCCTGGAAATTCATTTTGGTCAATGGAGTGTCAGGCCCATCAAAGGATACATGTTTATTTATACACAAATTTACTGTAATGTTCCAAGGTTGTGATGCTGCACGCAGAATATGGATTATTCTGGTGATCTCCTTTCCCAGGTTATGATTTTAAATAGCTTGAATGACCAGGAAAAATAGTCACTGTTTCTTCTAAATTAGAATCACGCAGTTAACAAGCATTTTACCATTTTTGAAATGAATGGAGCAATTTTCTTCATTGAAGAAATATGTCCTGTGCAATGAGCAAAGTTCCCCTTGGATACCATAACTTTTTTCTAGGAGGCAAGGAACTGAAATGCTATCATCGGGTCAGACCTGGATTGGTTCTCTAGCTCTCATTGTTTGAAGGATACACAGTAACAGTTGACTGTTTTGTATTAATACAATGACTCATCATCCTTTCTGCATATTGGCAAATAGGACCAGAAAGACTGCAGTTCTCGTCCAGCTTTTCAGATTAAACTCGGGGGGAGGGGGATTTAAGAGAATAATGCCATTTGTTTCATGAAGAGTCTACATCAATGAAAACTAGGTCACTAAGCAATTTCATAATGAAAACTAGGTCACTAAGCAATTTTGTAATGAAAACCATTTTAAGCAATTTCATGATGAAAACTAGGTCATTAACCAATTTCATGATGAAAACTAGTCATTACCCAATTACATGAAAACTAGGTCATTAATAAATTTCTTGATGAAAACTAGGTCATTAAACAAATTTTGTAGTTAAGAAACTTGTGCTTTGTATTTAGATTGTCTTTTAGGATTTGTGTCATTGTTTGAAGGATACACACTATCAGTTGACTCTTTTGTATTAATACCACGACCCATTGTCCTTTCTGCATATTGGAGAATAGGACCAGAAAGATTGCAGTTCTTGTCCAGCTTTTCAGATTAAACTCTGGGAAATAAGTACAAAATTGAACAGAATAGTGACATCCAAGTGTTTCATGAAGAGTGCTACATCAATGAAAACTAGGTCACTAAGCAATTTCATGATGAAAAATAAGTCATTAACCAGTTTCATGATGAAAACTAGATCATTAACCAATTTCATGATGAAAACTGGGTCATTCACCAATTTCATAATGAAAACTGGGTCATTAACCAATTTCATGATGAAAACTAGGTCACTAACCAATTTCATGATGAAAACTGGGTCATTAAAATATTTCTTGATGAAAACTAGGTCATTAAACAAATTTCAAAGTTAAGAAACTTGTGCTTTGTATTTAGTTTGTCTTTTAGGATTTGTGATGGTATTTTATTTCAAACAATTGCTTGTTGGCATGTTGATGTTTCATGACAAGTGTCAGCATCTTTTAGTCAAAACTAGGTCACTGTGATCACTATTTCTTTCTCTAGTGACATGCACAAACCTTTGCGTTTTATTGTCTTCTCAGATAAGATTACTAGCAGAATCATACAGCATGGTGTGTAAATGCACCATGAGAAGTTTCAGGCACTTTATCCTTAATTAGGTCACTGAGACTTGCATTTAATTCTCCATACACCATTAGGACTAAATACCATAATAAACCATTAGGACTAAACAAAGTTATGCCATCTAACCATGCCATTATCATCTCTGTTTGAAATTTAACTCAGGCTTTACTGTAACCCAACAATGTTACAGTAAAGCCTGTCTTGAGAGACCAGGTTCTCCATTGACCGATATATAGATTGTATAGTGTTATGACCTGCCATGAGAGATCATTATATTTTTGCAAAAGGGGTGGTCTTTCAAGATGGGTTCCACTGTACACAAGCCATCCATTTACATCAGTACAATCAAGTATAGAAATAAATCTTGTAATAATATACACAGCTTCCATATATCAGTTCAATTAGGTATGGAAAAAAAATCTGGTATCAATACACAGCTATGCATTTTTATTAGTCTAGTTTAGTAAATAATCTTTTTAATAATTACACACAGATGTCTATTTACATTAGTCCAGTTTAATATAGAATATAGATCTCCATTAATATTAGTGCAGCATTATCCTTCTTTTCATAAAAGAAGTATTCTGTATTAGTCTGAATTATGTCAAGTGAGAGTTCATTACATGTACTTGTGATAGTCATACAAAAGTATCACCAGCAGATTTTAGTACTTGGATAGGCAAAATAAGGACTGCAGGAAGGATCTGACCTGTGACCTGGTTTTATCAGTTAATTTTTACGCCATAGGATAACTCACTGTTCTAGACCGACTCGGATGGAATTTGCCAATGACTGTTTTAGTCTCGATCCCAAGTTTCATTTTCTTTTTCGTAATTGAGGACCATCATTAATAAGCCGTCAATTTGTACGATTGATTCTGCCTTGTTTTATATTTTTGTATAGCCCTAAGATATATTTTAAAAAAGATTAAATAATTTTTAAAAATTAAGAGTTTTGTTGTGACTTTTTTGGTTCCTTTACTTTTGAAAGATGTAATATTTAAGGGATACTATATGAAGGCTTCTGAAGAATCCAAAAATATTTTTTGTGTTGCTTTTGTTTCCTTGTAGCATGACATTGTTGTTAATGTTGTCATTTTTATCAACAATGTCACAACTGTGTGGGTTCAAACCATGTCATATCAAAGACTGATAAAATGGTACTAGCAGCTGCCTCACTTTGGCACTCAGCATTTAGAGGTTAGTGCTTAGGACTGGTCGGCCTGGTATCAGTATAATATGACAGGGTGTGACATGATGCTACATGTCTGCGGCAAGCTACGTTAGTTTTAACTGTGTGATTGAATGATAATGTTCCTTGGAAAATATTTCTACGAAATTTTGTAGCCATGAGTAATTATTGCATTGTATAAATTGTCCATGTAAATATTGGGCATTTCTGCATTGGTATAGTCACACTTGTCTTATGCAGCCACCTCTGTAAGAGAGGACCTCTAAGGAATGGCAATTACTTTATTGAGGCTTATGGATACAAACATGTGGTGTAAACGAACATCTGAAAGTGGCTTTTTAAGAACAGGTAGTTGCTAAATAGAGGCTTAGAGATACAAACATTTGGTGTAATGGACAGGTGGTTGCTTATTAGAGGTTGAATGATACAAATGTGTGGTGTAAAGGAACATCTGATGTTTTTTTAAGAACAGGTGGTTATTGTAATAGAGGTCACCTGAAGGGCAAGGTATAGGTACTTTTTCACTACTGTTATACACATCTCAAATTTTATATGTGAAAAACTTTTTAAATGCCTATTAAGTAAATGGCATAAAGGCATTTTGTGTATGGAGAATTCTTGGTGATCCACTTACCAAAGAAAGCTTTTAGTATATTCTCTCAAGCTTCTTTGTCTGTCAGTTCATTCTGTTTTGGTTAGTTTCTAAATCTTCAGCATTTTAACTTTGTGACAACGTGGGTGTGTGGGTGTAAATATTTTAGGAAGATATGTGTTTGATGTGTGTGTAACAAAACAAGTTATCCAAAGGGGAAAAACTAAAATGCATCCAGTCACAGACACTATAGAGAAAAAGATTTCTGATGAGATGCTTATACCCTGAGAGTTTAAAATATAAAATTAAATTTAAAATACATGTATATTTAAAAAATAATTTTAAAAAACATTTGATGATGAAGCACAATCTTTCATGTGATAAATCTGCACATGTATATATATATTTGACAAAATTTTGGTGAATTAAAAATGGTCACTTCGGTGGTTAATGGTTGAGTTTTGGATAGGGTTATTACACAAATCTGAAAAGCTTTCAAAAGTATTTTTAAAAAGTGAAGCACCAAAAGCTCAAGATTGATGTTTTTTCCAATTCTAACTGGACTAAAATACGTTTTGTTTTTGTGCAGTGTTACACATTATTATTAATATCATGCATCAAAGGAATGGTATTATAGTCTCACTTATGGAGTAGTTTTTAAAAATTACTCACTTGTATGTTGTAACTCTAGTGCCATCTGTTTCCAGTCAGGTTAACTATGCAGTTGGAATTTACTCAGCCTTCATTGTTGATATTGTTTACTCAGCCTTCATTGTTGATATTGTTTACTCAGCCTTCATTGTTGATATTGTTTACTCAGCCTTCATTGTTGATATTGTTTACTCAGCCTTCATTGTTGATGCTGTTTCAGCCTTGTTATATTCTAGACGGACATTGCATGTATACTTGCTGTAGTAATTTTGAACTTCATGTCCATTGTTATAAATTTACTGATGTAACAAAGACTTGATGACATGGAATACTGCTACTGGCCAGATGTCTAAGTATTTTGAGTGTCTGCCTCAGATGCAGGAGGTTGCAGTTTTGAACCCCAGTTGAGTCATACCAAAGACTTACCAAAATGGTACTGGTTCCTGCCTTGCCTGGCACTCAGCATTAAGAGATTAGTGTTAAGACTGGTCAGCCTGGTGTCAGGATAGTGCAACTGGGTGTTAAATGTTGCTACATGTCTGTAACACCATTCCTCAGTGCTAGACATGGATATAAACTGCCACACTGCAGACATAGCAATATGACTGGAAAATTGTTAAAATTAAAAATCCAAATTTCACACACACACTGGCCATTTTTAACTGCCCTCATGCCCATTGTTTTTATTATAATAACTTTATTGAATTTATAAAACAAAGACTGGTTTACATGAATAGTACAAGTCACACAGGTCATGTACATATTCAACACTATTGTAATGGGCATCAATTTTTAGAAATTGTTTAAGTTAAGAATGTTATACATTTACATTTGTTGCCCCATTCAACTGAAATTTGGTAAAATAATATTATCACATTCTAAGTTTTATACTCTTAAGAATGCTAAGAATTCCAGTCTCATACAAGTCCATGTCTCATTTGCTTATGAAAGAAGCACATTTCATCATTATGATTGATTGATTGATTGATTGCTGTTTTACGGCACATCAGCACTGTGAGGCTATATAGCGCCAAACATAACTTTATATCCTTTTACATTTAAAACTGGTAAAATAATTTTATCAACCAGCAATTGGAGTCCAAACAGTTAAAGGTAAATCGATAAAAATGTGAACGATTGTAAAGTGTTAAAAGTTTCCCGATCAACGGGGTGTGCAAAAGTATGATAACGAAAACATGATTGGCAATTAAAATCTATCGACTGCATAAATATAACACAAAACTGAACAAGGTGATAAAATAAAAGCTATAACTTATGATAAATGTTTGCTTCCTTAAGGATGTCTATAATGTTGGTAATGTTAACTGTATCAAAGAGCTCCGTCATGTCTTGCACAACGTAGTAGTAATGATTACGCGTAGGTTGAAGATCGAAGCATTCCAGCATAAAGTGCTTAAAGGTGAATGGTTCATTACAAGCTATGCACTCTGGTGGGTCTTCTCCTTTTAATATGTAGGAGTGTGTTAAATAAGTATGACCGAGTCGAATTCTTGCAATGACAACCTCCTCTCTACGGACGGATCTGTAGGAAGGGGTCCATTCTTCTAAGGTTGGCTTGATGGCATGAAGTTTGTTGTTCACGGCATCATTCCATGATGCCTGCCATTTCTGATGTAAACAGTCTTTGATACAACGTTTAAAATCAGTATATGGTGCTTTAAAATTAGTTGGTTCTAGTAATAGGGCCATTTTAGCAGCACGGTCTGCTTTATCATTACCTTTAATTCCTACATGGCTGGGTAACCAACAGTATACTATATTGTGGGAGGTACTCAGCTCAGTATGCTTAAGGAGAATGTTTGCTAATAATGGATTCTCCAGTTTTCTGTTATGTAGTGACTGAATTACTGATAGTGAGTCGGAGAATATTATGCTATTTGAAATACGCTTGCTTGCAATGTATTGCAAAGCAAGGTCTATTGCTCTAATTTCGGCTGAAAAAATTGACGTACCATTTGGCAAGCGAACTTTGGTTGTGTGGTTTCCACTTATGAAGGCTGCAGCAGCCTTTTGTTCATCTTTTGATCCATCAGTATATTTCATCATTATAAACAGTGTTAAAATTTTGTGTTAAAATATTGGAAATTCACACTTCTTCAGCATCAGTTGTTGTGCTCAACTGAAACTGAAATAATATTACTATAAGTACACAGCTTATATGTGAGGAATTCCGGCTTATGAGACTTCTAATATTTACAAACTTTTAATAAAGGTTTCAGCAAAAATATTTTTAAGATTTTAATAGATGAATTATGTATGATATAATATTTTTTCTGCAGGTAATATAATGATTCAAATAAATGTGCACATCAAATTTGGGCAATTAAAACAATGATTTATACATTTTTCATTGACCTTCATGTATACAATTATGTTTTTGGTAACATGAATCAAGAACAACACAGCCAAATATATTCACATCAACTGTTATATAGCCTCAAAGTGCTGGTGTGCCATAAAAACCACAAACCACCAACGATTACTGAAAATAATGACTTCAACACAGAGATGACAATAAGTTTTACAGAAACTATAAAATTTATTGCAAAGTACATATAATTTAACTGCCACTGTTGATATATTATTTCTTAAAAATTTCTCATATGCATAATATGTGATACAATATTTCTGGATAATACCTCAACACAAAAGTACTCCAAGATCCGACAAATTTTGTTCCACTATAAAAAGATACATGTTATTTAATCACATATAACAGATGTTATAAAAGGTTGTTGACTAAATGAAATTTCCTTGATTATATTATGTGGTATATTATCTTTAAAATGTTAAAGTTCTTTCACTGCTGATTCATGAATAGGTTCATACTTTTCTTCCGTCGGTAATTCCATTGCAATGGTATGGTTAGGGATAGTACTAAAGAGTGATTTCCCCTGAGATATTATAGATATTAATGTATACACTTCTGAAAATGTTGATATAACAGTTCAAAATGTATGAAATAGATATACCAGTTTCTCAGAAATATTATTAAAATAATACATACATTTAGAATAAAAATTGTACAAGCCTGAATTCTCATGATGAGAAAATACAGCATTGAGCAAAATATGTTTAAAAATAAACAAAAACATCAATTGCAAGGTAGAGGCATCACTCTGAGCCAAAATTTGGTCCAAATTGACATGGCTTAAGATATTTGTTTTGTTCATAACTAAATTTAATTTGTTTGTGTATAAAATAAATAAACTTCAAAGTAATCAATGACATAAATCAATCAATAATTATGCAAAAAATTATGAAGGCAACTAAGACTACAAGCATACTATTGATAAAAGTTTTCAAATCAATTTCCTGTAAAAGAAGATAAAAAAAAACTTTGCAGCTCTGCAAAAACAAAATATAACCTAAAGTATACATAATTTGCAAATATATATATAGCCAAAATTTTAAATAATAGCTTGGTTAGTATTTAAAACTGCAATTCTGAGTTTAAAAATGTATAATAGCTTGGTTAGTATTTAAAACTGCAATTCTGAGTTTAAAAATGTAATTCAAGCCAGTCCTTTTTGTTATCAAAATGTCCGGAATAAAAGCAAAAACTAAAAATTACAAAAACCAACAATCTCTGACCATAAAATAGATGACACCCTGTTGTTTTAATACGTCTACAAAAGTGTACAACACAAAAATCTTCAACATGTTTCAGCTCACTCTGAAATGGGTACCCAAGTACACATAATAACACATAATGATAATCCTGTTGAGCTTTTGATTGACATTCCCAATAATTAATTAGACAACAGAAGCAATTACTAAGACAACAGATTTGCAATTGATTAAATGATGATTAAATATAAAAAGATCCTAAAGGTCACAATGACTGGACATTGCAATGTCCTGGTCAGTATCTGAAAAGATAGAAAAAAAATTCAGTCAAAATTTTAAAAAAAGCATCAAGCATTCTGTAACACTGCAAATTATTAAACATTTGGAAATTTCTATCAAAAACTAATGCAAGATAGAGGTATACAGAATAAAAAAAATATAAAAATTACAGAAAATTTCACTTCGTTTCCCTAAATTCTACCCAGTTTCCTCTATTTCCTTTAAATGCAGATTTTTTTTCTTAGCTTGGAACAATCATACTAACAAAGAAACTTTTGTTTACAAAAAGTTGCAAAGTACATCTCTCCCCCATTCCCTCCAAACGAATCTATTCAGATATGCCTCATTACACAAATGCAAATAAAACAGCAAAAGCAATGAATATACAATGAATATTTTCATTATCTTCCTTTTTATTGAAGTCAAGAGCAAAAATATATAGGTTTTTGTACTACAAGATGAAAATTATCTGGTATTACCCGAGAAAATTTTCTTTTTATTACATGCCATACCTGTGCCAGAAATCATAAGATTAAACTAATTTTTTGACACCACATGCTCACCCCCCCCTTTTTGTAAATTCACCTCACTTTCATAGGCTGGTCATTAAATTAATCACAACTAGCCATAGGACTGGGTTGACATAATCTCTTGCAGGAAATTGCATATCTGCCATATTGTAAACTATCAGATCTTATCAAAAACAAGGCAAGACCACAATGTAAGGCTATTTTTATTTGTTCTTGCTCACAAAGTACTTGTTTTTGTTGCTGCAGATACAGCTATTGTAGGCACATAAACAAGTGTCACACGGCATGATGTGATCTCATATCTTCACATGTCAAAGTCAAAAGATATATTTTTTACACGTGAAAATACACGATTGAAAAAATGTGACAATTATTTCACACTTTGGAGGTAATCCCATTGGCTATGTACATTTAAAAAAACACTAACAAACTGCCCTAAACATTTGCAGGAAAAAGTTTATTTCACACCTTGTTTGACAGCATTACTAAACAGACAAAAATATGTGTTTACCTTAAAATTACTGATACTAAATAGAAACACGCATTAAAAAGTACTTCATTAGATTTTGTATCACCATTCTTCTTAAAGTTTCAATAGATACCAAAAACCTGCTCTAAAATGAATACAACTTTGGACAAAATATTATTTTGCCAAAAGAAACAATTCAATCACCAAGTAATCTGCTGATAGAAAAAAATGGAGATTATCTTACTCCCAATGAAGTGACCTTTTGTTGGGTGATATTCTGAAATTTTTTTAATTTTATGTCATTTTGAAAATATTAAAAACTACATTAGAACTACATTACATTAGACTAGCTCTTATACCCAAAGTATTCCAATAATCATTCAAATACGTGAGTGTCTGTTCTTATGACAAAACCACAAGTCCAACTCGATACATATTTTGGAAAGTAAAAGAAGCATCATCAGAAACAGAAACAAACTGTCAAAACGTATAATAGCTAATGAGCTTCTGTCTGTATTTATCATTAAAATTGCAATATTTATCTATTTTTGATCAGTAATTTCATGTAGAGAGACAGTTTCATTGATTTTTCATCATAGAAAACTTTCTTATTTTAAATCAATGTGTGTGTGTGTGTGTGTGTGTCCACACACACAAGGGATTAAAAACATCCATTGTCTGGTACCCTGGGAGAAGCAAATGACTCCAAAGTGTGATCAATGTTTTCCTGTTTTTCCACAACATTAAAGATTTTATATTTCACAAATATATGGCTGCCACATTAAATGTCCAGTAAGAGCTATTAAAATTTCAGGATCCTTGACACAAATAAATGCTGGTCAGGAAAAGTGACATCAAAGATTCATAAAATCGTCCACAAAGGATTTCAGGATCCCAAATGTGTTAATAAGCTGGCCAGGTAAACTTATATTACAGAGTGATAAAACTCTCCAAAAAGGATTTCAGGATTGCAGACACATATATATGCTGGCCAGGCAAACTGACATCAAAGAGTGACAAAAATCCATCATAGGATTTCAGGATCCCTGATATTATGTACATATGCTGGCCATTAAAACTGACATTACGGAGTTTTAAAATCCTCAACAAAGGATTTCAGGATCCCTGATATGTCATGTATGGCTGGCTACATAAACTGATATTAAAGATAATTACAGTCCTCTAAAAATGAGTTAAGTACGATTTCATTAAACTCACCTTGCTATGTTATGCTAATCCATATTTTCCTTTCAGTTTTTCTACTACCTGAATATAGCTTTTCTCGGCATCTGCTTTTGATGTTCCTGTAAATATAAAAAAATAGAATCACAATAAACTGATCATAAACTGTGTATCAGAACTTCCAAATCAGATTAGAACAGTACAGCTCTGGTCAATATGATCAGGAGATCTCAAGACACAGGAAATCTGAGTCACTGATAAAATTACATGGTCCAGTGACCTCAAGAATTCCCTGTCCATATAGCTTAGTCATTCAGAAAATGAAGTGTTTTATGTTAGGGAGAGTATCATTAGCAATGACATGTTCTGACATGACATTTTTCCCTTTCAGTATTACCAAAGCTTTAGCCTAAAAGGTGAATAAAAATATCTACAAAACATGCCATAAACTTGTGTTGATGCCTGTCAGATCTACTTACCCATAATTTGACCTTGAGTCTAAAATCAATTTACAGCTTCCATATAATAACTATACAAGTGGTTATCTAGAAGTGGACTTTTTGAACAGGTGGTCTTACACAGAGGTAAGTTTGTTTTCAGATGTGGCAACAGTACTTGTAAATTTGCTTTATATAGACACTTTATATAGACACAAATCTTCCGACTTTATTTAGCATGATTGATTGCACCCCTTTCACTTGCTTCAACTGGTTGTGATTTGATTCACATCAGCCTCAAATATGTTATAGCTTGAAGTGAGCAACTGCCAGCAAATTGCATTGCAATCGATTGTTTTGGATTTAATGCTATTGTTCATTGCATGATAGGCTATACATGGTGGCCAGTATAACTTGGAGGAAGAATTCAGGAAAATGCTGGCATGAACCACTGACTCATGGTAAGCTACTGGCAAACTTTCTTCTATACCCACATTAGCTGAGCCTGCGACTCAAACCCTTACTGAGGTGCAATGGCAGTAACTGGCAAAGTGAGAGCTTTGGATCGCATGGACACCTGGAGGTCCATAATCAATTTTGCAAGAGTTTACATTAAATGTTGTTATGACCATTTGAAAATAAATGAGATAAATTGCAGTATCTCTAGAACAGTTCATGCTATCTAAGAACAATTTATAAATGCACCATCTTCCTTGTGCCCAAAAGACAAAGCAAGCCCAAACTGCACTCTCTGCCTGCTTGCTGAGTATAAAATCTGGTGTAGATGTATATTCAACAGTGATTGACCATGACTAATTTCTGGCTGCAATGTTATTTTGTAACACAAAGTAATATTTTGAGTGAACAAAAAAAAAAAACAATTCACAATCAGTCTAATTAATTGACAGGGTTTATATACAAATATGGAAGAATGTTTATTTATTAGAATTGTGCAGCACACTGTATTCTGATTCATATTGAAAGCGACTGGTCTAAAATCAATATTTTTGGGTGCATATTCCAAGATAAATTATAAAAAATACTGAAAAGTTATAAAGTGACCTTGCTTCAGCCAATGGAGTGCAAGACTGATCACATTGTTTTAAAAATTCTTTGAATAAAAGTATTATAAAATGAGTTGAAATATTATGTATTTGTGTTAAAAAATAAATGATTTTGTGCCATTTTTTAAATTTTCTAATTCTTATATTTTCACAAATGAAAAACATCCTTCTAGTCTAATGAGTGAAAAAGCAAAATTTCCCGTTATTCAGTACAATGGATGAGTATGTGTGCCAACAAAACTTACACCTGCATCATGGAAACAGTCAATACATGGAACGGCAGTATCTTCAAGCCATGAAAAGTATTTTTGCAAAGGAAATATGACTCACCAACAAGATCTATTTCAGATCAGATGATTTTATCTTAAATTCCTTATGAAAATTATATGAAAATGGCTGCAATAAAACTGAAGGTATAAAAGTATGCATATAAGGGGTGGGGGTGAAAGGAGTTTCGTGTTGTAAGTTTCGATTTAGGAACTAGTTTAGAATATTTTCAAGATTTTCTTAAGATACTGCACCACATACTATGATATATCTAGTTACTATATACATATATGTGTGTGTGTGTGTGTATATATATATATATATATATATATATATATATATATATGTATATATATATATATATATATATATAGATATATATATATATATATATATATATATATATATATATAGGGTAACTGTTATATAGATCTCTTTCTGTGTATGCTTGTGTTTGTGTGTGTGCATGTATGTATGTATGTATGTATGTATGTATGTATGTATGTATGTATGTATGTATATATATATATATATATATATATATATATATATATATATATATATATATATATATATATATATATATATATATATACACACACACAGAAACATATGCACACACAGAAAAAGAGATCTATTAAACAGTGATTCTAGTTTTGCAAAATGTTGAGACTTATTTTGGCTCATTTTTTTTATCTGAATGACCAGAATTTATTTTGTGGTCATGCACTCACCTTTTCTTTTCTCCCAGGCATCCCACTTAGCTTTCCCTGTTAGATCCATCATCCCTGGCCTATCTGAAGTAGAAGAATTTAAACATAACTTTTACATTTGTTAATTAAGAACTTGTACAAAGTCTGCCAATTCTGAGTACTGTATATTTCTACATTTGCATGCAGGATTTATCCTGTAAGTCCAGGCAGTTCACACTGTAGATCATTTCAGATGGAGATGATGGGGTTATCTTGGAACAAGACTTTTTAGTTGATCATTGCCTGTCCAAGTCATAAACAATTCAGAATGGATTTCTCATCAATGAGAAAATAATCATGGAATTATGGCAAACAAAAACCCATAGCAAATTTATAACACAAGACTGTCATATTGAATGATGGAAATTCATTACAAACCATAGGTTTGCCCTTCTCTGAAATGAGAAAACTTGAAAAGATAGTCTCACTATAAGGTGGTATAGCTCCCATCAAGTGTAATAACGAGGGAGTGTCATTCTAGTTTTACATCAAATTTACTTTCATGTATAATTTATTCAGTTCCATATGGTTACTACTAGATTATATGGTAACTTAGTTTTACCTGTTACATTGTTTTGGATATAACACTGCATGGGATTGCTGTCTTATAAAGAAGTATATGAATCATATACAGTATGTTCTCTTTATAATGATGTCCTGGAAAGCCATTGAATATACTGTCTTATACTAAGATTGCCTTACAAAGAGGTACCAGATGCATACAATTTTAATTTTAGTTAATCAAATTGAAGCCATATAAAAGTAAAAACCCACTATAGCATCTAGGTGTCATTCTGGTGTAACTCTTCAAATTTTACCATAATTCCACCAAGTTTTTCAAGAATTACAAAGTGTTGTGTCAAAATTAAAAAAACAAACAAATGACTTAACAATCTGGCAAGATGTGTTGTGCTCCTGATGAAAAAAATGTAGTATCATTGTTTGTTTCTAAATGGTATCAACAAGATGAAATTTCAGAGAAAACTAGAGACTCAAGTGGGACTCGCATTGCTCACCTAAAATGCCTGTGAATGCAAATACAGACAAGTAGTGAAACTATGGAAAACAAAAGCTTGAAACATGCAACAGATAAACACAGGGGTCACGCTACCAGGCAAAGTGGGCGAAAATGTCGCCTAAGAACTGTAAACTTTGCATTCGCCTGTTAGGAAAGCGAAAATGACTTCGCCCTCGATTTTTTGGATGTAAAATGGCTGTACATTATAAGTTTTGAGATGCCCCCTTGCAGTAGCTAGCAAGTTCAGGCACAGTTGTAATCTAAGGTGAAATGCATCAATATATAAGTAGTAATTTGTGATTGATGAAGAGTGTTTTCTTATGTATTGTGTTTTGTTCTGATAAATGGAGATTTTAATGGCCTTATTTGCAAATTTTCTTGATAAAATAAGTTTGAAACCGTAAACGAAGTTGTAATGGCTGACATCGCTATGTATACGATATACCACATAATTAAACTGTCTGTATTCGTAAATAATTGGGCATATAGACTCAGGAAAATATATAATATAATGAAAACAAAGTTTAAATATTATGTCATAGGAGATTTAGCCTAATTATTTAATAATGTAGGTCAAAAAACATGTGACAATCTGTTGTGGAATTCGAAACAAATATACAAACAAAGGTTGTTTTTGACCTACCGTAATTTCGCGAAATTACAAAAGAGAGTAGTAGTAATAGTGTAGCAAATACTATTTAACCGACTTATATTGTTAATAACAGTAGGTAGATAAATAATTCAACCATAAGTATTCAGTCCCACTAATGAATTTATTGAAATAAAGCAAAAAAGGGAATAGCTTTATTAAGAAAAACCCTCTTTCTAAAAATAGACACTGACTTTGTGCAATTAATATTTCGGTTTGGGGGGGGGGGAAGGGTCCAGTTTAGTGATCTTTACTTTAGTGCTTCTGTGTGGTGTCTATCAATAGCTACAGTAATATTTTATTGGCAACAAGGAAATCCGGACAAAGAGTATGTTTTGAAGTTGCTAGTGCATTTAATCATATCTACATGAATTGGGGGTTGTTTCAAAGAATGCTACAAAAAAATTTGCAATTTTACACAAAACTTGACAAAATAAAATAAAATAATTAAATGGTAGTTTATTAAGCATTTTTACTAATTTGAATTTCAAGATTCTAATCTTGTTACTGATTTCAGTTAAAATAATTACAATGTATAGCTTCTGCTGTGCCTTTTAAGCCATATCTCCAATTTGCCTGTATCTCAATCCAAACACATACTGATGAATAATATAATGGGTATGAATATAATAATTTGTATATATGTACAAAATGGGTTGATACTAAACATATGACATATTTTTAAACTTGAAAATAAATAAGGCATTGTTTAAAACTTAAAAGCATACTGATAAATGGAGCAAATAAATAAGATAATGCATATATATATATATATATATATATATATATATATATATATATATATATATATATATATATATATATATATATATATATAGCTGCATTATCAAATATATTATATCTTATACATATTTCGCATTATTGCTTCGGTCTCACTTCTCCCGGTTTAACTTCCACTTCTCCCTGTTTAGCTCCCACTTCTCCCTCTTCTGACTAAAAAGGAGAAGTCACTTCTCCCTACAATTTAAGTCTAGCTTGACCCCTGAAACAGTATTTATGCTGGTGTCATTTATCTTCTTTCCGAGACTACCTATACACACATGTATATAGACTAGCAATGTTCCCTGAATACCTCCTTGCCAAAGGGGACTCAGATTCATAACTTTCCATAGTCCTACTCTATAGGTAAATATATTTGCATTAGAATGGGAGTGAATCTGTGCAGTGAGCATGGATTTCTGGGTATATTGCTGTTTTCCTTTACACATGTAGTTGATTAGTGGTAAAGGTGACTGACTTACAAGTAGAAGGCTGCAGGTTTGATTCTTACCATCTGGTGATGTGATTATGATTTTTAACGCAGCTTTAACAATTTTTACAATGTCTGCAGTGTGGCAGTTTATAGTTATGTCTAGCATTGGGGCATCGTGCCACAGACATGTGGCATGATGTCCCACCCAGTCACACTATTCTGAAACCAGGCCGACCAGTCCTAACACTAAGCTCTTAATGCTGAGCGTCAAGCGAGGCAGCTGTTAGTAACATTTATGTAAGTTTTTGTATGACTGGATTGACTACCAAATTTTGCAAGAGTTTGGTTAAAGTTATGGGTGTAATTTCTCTTATCAGTTACATGTGAAGTGTTCAGGAAAACAAAAATGGGGTTTTAGTTTAATTTTATTTAAAGTTATAAATATGGGATATAAATTTTAAACAATTGGCCAGCAAAATCACTGAATATATGAAATGCCTTAAAATATCTTATACAAATAATGATATAAATCCCAAAATCTTGAAGCACTTCAATATGGCAATATAAATATCAAACTACATTTAACAATACAAATCAAACCTGCTTCAAAATATTCACAAATTTAAAATATGGACAAGTTTTTAGCAATTTTCTTTGCAAAAAAATGTACAAAATTCAATGTGGTTTTTACAAGGATTTTCTTAAAGTGAAATGTTTATTTTGAACAAAGATAAATAAAAAAGCCAATTTTCAGTAAATTGTTTCTCTTAGACCTTTCAAAGACCTAAAAAAAACCTCACCATTTCTGTCTATATTATGTAGTCAAAGGACAATAACTCTGCCCATTATTATGTAGACAAAGGACAATAACTCTGCCCATTATTATCTAGACAAAGGACAATAACTCTGCCCATTATTATGTAGACAAAGGACAATAACTCTGCCCATTATTATGTAGACAAAGGACAATAACTCTGCCCATTATTATCTAGACAAAGGACAATAACTCTGCCCATTATTATGTAGACAAAAGACAATAACTCTGCCCATTATTATGTAGACAAAGGACAATAACTCTGTCCATTATTATGTAGACAAAGGACAATAACTCTGCCCATTACTCCTTTTCATGCCTACAGGTAGTTGTTTAGCAGAACAGAACATCATAAAAAGGATGCTTGCACTGAAGGGTATTATCTGTAACCATGGAAATATTTTAGAAGAAACATATTTACCGACAAATTTGCCTTTACCTTCGATTACATTTCCTGATCATACTAACATTAGGAGAAGAGGTAATTGGCAGAAAGAATGTTGATTATCCTATTTATACCTTGGGTAACCTCTAAAGAAAGTAGATTGGATTCCCATATTAGGATAACCCACTCTCCTAACTTGCCAGTAGCACAACTGGAGGGGACATAATTCAGTCTGGGAGAAGAAATAATGGCATCTTCCTACCACATAAATCTCCCGGTGAATCCAGCAAAAAGCTTTGAAGGTCGTCCATCAGGAGGTTGTGATGGCATCAGATGAGTTTGGTAGACAATGGTGCAACAAATACTGGGTCTATCAACTCCAGAGTCTGACATTGTGGAGCCAGGTTTTGTAGATAAAAACTCAGAAGGAAGACTGTGCCTGCCAAGTGATGGTCTCAATGATTTACATGATCGAGTTATGACTATGAAAGGTAAGGCTCTCATCTCATTAGGCAGATATCTTCACTTTGTTCCAATGATATATCAGAGTATGGCATGATGAGAGGACTTAAGGGTCATGTCATTCCCAGGTTAATATAGGAGAAAGAGGTCTCTTTGAGCTCCATAAGCTTGTTCAGTTCACTTCCAATAAATTTTGCACACACATACCTGGTCTTGTTTGAAAGCCTTTTGAGTTGTGTCAATACCCTAAGAATAGGTCATATGATGATTTTTTGATTGCCCACTCATGACAAAGAATTCCAGCTGAAAAAAACAGGTTGCATCATAAGGATTGCCCCATTGGATCAAAAATTGGCTGGGTTAACAGAGAGGGCATACTAACCCTGCAAACTGACACTATTGGAAAACAATTTTTGGATGAAACAAACTTCAGCCAGGTCCTGACTAAAGGCTTGCATTTGTTTGATTTCAGCCAAGTCAGAACTCAAGAGAGATTCCATAAAACAATGCAATCGATTTAGGTTTATGCAAGTCAAAGCTGGACAAAAAGTCGAAGATGTCTTTATTATGACAGAGATTTGCCCTGCCATGATGGCAGTCTGATATCATAGAATGGTAGCCCTTTATAGTAATCAAAGACAACTTTTTCTCCTCAAACAGTCCAAAAAATTCCTACTTGTGTGCCAGAGCTATCAAAGAAATGATGTCTGTTTTTTTACTTTGCATCAGTCCCCCCAAAACATGCCACTTCATTTCATAAACCATTCAAGTGGAAGGCATTCTAGCTCAAGAACTTCTTTCCATGTCTGAAGGGTTTAACTATTTCTGCTGCTCTCCTTAAAAAATGTGATGAAAACAACAGTCTAGGCAGAGATGGAACACAAGGGTCTCAGGTTATTTGAGAATATTCTGCCTGAAAGGATATTCCTGAATTGATCTCACTAGAAGATCATAGACCCAGGATGTTTTCTAATAAAGAGAAGTTTTAAAAATCATTTTACGCTTCTAGCCTTTCAATTTCTGTTTAATCTTTGGAACTAAGATCATTAAGTGTAAGCAAAGGCCCAGAGATCTTCCTAACTGAGAGAAAGAGTGTCTAACCACGTAGGCAAATGCGGCAGTTGGAATTATAAAAGCTGTGCAAACGATATTGCAAATCTGTAGCAATACTGATCCTGCAAGCAAGTAGCCATACCTGTATTGACATCTCCAACTGTGGCCTGCTTGAACAAGGAATATAACTCCAGCATTTCATCATTGGTGGGCTTGCTTTTCAGCTTCTTTGCTTCCTCAGCAGCTTTATTGAACTCCTATTTTAAAAAAGAGAAATCAAGTAATTAAAACTAATGAGATAATTTATATCACCAATTAGTACATGCTACATGTACATTTCAAATTTAAAAAAAACAACATAAAAAGCCAGCAATCTAGAACTTAAAGCTGTGTTTTCAAGTTTTAGTAATATATACTATGGTCAGTCAGTCATGCTCCAATAATTGTTAGTCTGTAGTAAACTTTGATGCCAATAAAAACAGGGCTGAGCAAATCCCATAGCTCAATGTCCAGGACTAGTCATTTTTGAAGTCGGGCAAGTAAACTTTTCCAAGTCCAAGTAAACTTTTCCAAGTCGATAGTCTGGGTCAGGCTAATCCTTATTTTCATTCTTTAATCATTATATCTACCTTTATTTGGCCAATCATGCACTCTTCATATATACATTAACATCCTGTTACTGCTTAATGGCATATTGGGCTAAGTGACCAAATTATCGGCAAATCAAAATATATCAAACAAAAGAAAGCCAATCTAATCAATTAGCAGTGTTGTAAATATTACGTGACTTTCATTTATATGTTTGATTTGTTTTCCCACAGCAACATTAGAAATGGTTAATTGTTGATATCATTTGACAATTTGAACCCTGAAGTCATTGACATGTGTAGTCATGTTCCAGGTCTTAGTTCATCAACGCTATTGTTTGTTTCGGTTAGTCTATCAGTGGATTAAAGCTATAACGAATGATATACTCACAATAGCTGAGAACAAAAATCATATTCCTATCCATTTCATGCAGGTATATCTGGATGAAAGGTCATTTAAATTTGCTAGGCCGGTTAGTAAGTGGCTACCCTATGCAGACACCCAATTCCAACTTCTCAATAGGAATGGTCTCTGACCCTACACCTCAACATAAATGTCCAAATATCAAAAATTGGGTGGCAAGGGTCAGAGGGAAGTTGGACTAGATCATAATGAGCGACTCACTATGATTTTAATCCAGGTATTTTACCAACATAAGAGTCAGTTTTCTTTATGAAATGATTAAATGACAGTAATGATTCTTTAATGTATAATTGATTATACAGATGATTAACTTCCACATGCTATATTGTGTTTGAAGCAAAACAATTACGCTAATTAATGAACGGTTTCAGTTCATATTTAAAAGAGAAAATTGATGTTATGATCACTTTAAAAGTAGTCATCAAGCAAGCAGATAGATACTCTGTGGAGAAAATGAGTTTGCAAAACTATTTTCGTAAGGATGGTAATAAAGGTAATTTCAAGATGGCAAATTTGTCTGAACATGGAAGGAAAAAATGTAAGACAGACACTGAGTGTGCAGTAGCTATTTCTTCAAAGAGATATAAGCAACAATCTGTGATGTAAAAAAATGTCAAATATGACACTACTAAGAAATAGAGAAATTTTCAGCCACTTTGGGTTGATTGTAATCTCTGGCTTTAATATATTGACTCGGAAGGAAAGATGTTTAGCAGTTACTGCGAACAATATCCAAAATATCCAATACTGCCCCAAGTAGGAAATTCACCCAAATGAAAATTTCTGCAAAATATGACCAGAGCTTGAGTACTTTAACCCAGACAGTTTATCAACTGCTGGCTTAGTGCTGGTGCAGGTGGCAGACATATACATGGACATATTTTCAAATCCATCAGCTAAAACATATATACATGAAACTGAAGAAGCCAAATGTATAACAACCAATGTTTCTGAAAACTTAACTTCTTTTAAGAAATAATTATGTTGTATATTATTTCATTTGGTTTTTTCTATGGATTAGGTAAATACATTTTATCAAATCTCGTAAAATGATTACGATTTTGGGACCAGTGAAAAATAAAGTGGGAGTAATGAAGAGAAAGGTGGGGCTATTAAATTTTCTGAAACCACTTTTCCCCCAAACTAGATAAAAAAAAAAATTCTCAGCCCTGAAAAAGTGAGATATACTGGTAAGAAAAGAATCATGAATTTTTAATTGTCATATCTATCCAACTGCCAATATGCCTATAACAAATTTTTAAAAAATGTGTAACTGTGCCTTTACCTCCCATCTCTACCAGAGCATTATGTGCTTGCAGATCCGAGTCTATGCAAATATTAAATTGAATCTGACCGATAGTTGGGTATATAAAGTAATGAATTTATAACTTCATACACTTTTTTGTGGCACTAGGCAAAAATATAGTTATTTGTGTGCTTTGTGAATCTCCTTGCTAATATATTGACAACTGTAACAAGCCTGCTAGATGCAGCAGTTACCTCCCTTATGCGAAACTAACTATGCAAAACAAATGATGAATCAGCATTGCTGGGGCAAAACAAACAACACAGTATCTCATTTTTGTATAATATTTTCATACATTTAAATAAAAAAAATCACACATTTGTATTTTGACTGTAAAAAGACAGGATGTCAGCCAATTTTGTTTAACCCAGCTGTGTACTGCCATTCATCATTTTAACCTGACACATGTCCATTTCCATCAATATTATACTCAATTCCAAGGAAGGCAATTAAGATGTTGATGACTTAGAATCTGCATCTAAAGCACATGATCTATTTAAAATAATTTGCAAAAAAAGCTGCTTGAGTAACAGAAAACAGAAAAAGCATTAAATTTACAACTGAATGACCAAAATTCCTACAATTATTTTATTTAAGAGGAATTATATATATATATATATATATATATATATATATATATATATATATATATATATATATATATATATAGATGCAATAAACTGACAACGAACAGTACGAAACTAGTAACTAACTAGCCTAAGCGCTTTCGACTCTTAATGAGTCTTTTTCAAAGGCAAATACAAAACATAGTTACGACAAACAAATAAACACAAAAACGTTGTGTTTGTAAACCTCTACATTTCTATCTTCACATGTGCTAAAACTATAAATACAACCAGCTTGTATAGACTAGTTGCGGAAACTCTTTATATATATATATAAATATATAAATATATATATAATGTAATCTGCACCTAGTCTTCAAAAATCAGCATATGCATAAATGTAAAAATAAAGTTTTGTAGGGGTGAATGGAATAATCAACATGAAACAGAGATAATCATCAGAACAGACTTGGAATTCTTCATATGTACAAAATGTTTGTATTAGAGTGAATAATCATGGCTCTATATGTTATTAAGAAAATAAATCTGGGGTACTGTGATATTATTTATTATCAAGACCCACACAGGGTATGCACAGAATCTTGGAAATACTTAATTATGCGTTATCTGGATGCAAATTTTTTTATTTGGGATGCAAAAAAAATCACCCACACAAGAGTCCTTCGTATGCACATTTTTGTTGCAAACTGGAAAGTTTTGTGGCAGAATAAATATGTTCCAATCAAAATGAAAACTGAAGCACTGCTTTTATTTTAGCTTTTTGCTGACTTTTTTAATCAAAGGTCACTGGCTTGCTTTGATGAAGGTGCATGTGCTATTGAAGGCATCACTAAAGGTCTCTTTTGAAGGACCAAACAAATATCCTTTCGTTATTGCTGTGTCAACATCATTGATATTTTTAAAAAATTTCCTTAGTATATATCAGTGCTTCAGAGGTAATCAAGTTTCATTGAAGTTGCAGAAAAATTATTTTTTTCTGGTTATATCAGCATAAGTGGATTATGATATAACAATGCAGTTATGGTGGTTTGTCAATATGAAATTAGAATTTGTTTATTTAACAATACATTCTAGTGCATTTTTATATCCATGTTTGTCGCTTTTTGGCTGCCTATGGTGCCTTTGAATTTCTCCACTCCAAACCCAAGACTGTATATACCATTTTTATCAGCCAAAAATGTTGTTGCCAAAAATATCACCAGACGGTATATTTCCAATAAGGAAAACAATATCGCAATTTGCAACACATGAAGCCCAGCGCCATCACTTGTTTCATTTTCGATTGTTGCCATATAAATACTGCCTGCGAACTCAAAATCAAGAGACTTGGAGAAAATGCCATTTGCAAATTTAGACAAGTATTTTGGGGTTAAATGGAAAAAGGATGAATATTTCAATGAGATTCTGAACTGTGCTAATGTTGCAAGAACTGATAGTTTGGATGAAACAGTAGCCAAGTGTAAGAAAGTATGTGATTTCTGGCTTAGTGGGAATGTAACTTTTGCTGGAGGAACTCCTATTTTTACCAATATCCTAAAGAGACAACTGATTATACCCAGGGGACAAATACAGGAATTTACAAATCCAATTGCAACACTTCCAAATATAATTGACAGAAAACTTTTATTTTTACTTTTCAATAAAATCCCTAAGGGATCATCCATAAAGGACATCCACAAAGATGGGGGATGGGGGGGTTTGTTCAAATGAAGACAAGGGGGATGGGGTGTAAAGGATCTTGTGCATGTCCATAAGCTAGTATTTTTTGTTATGATATTCTGTGTTGAACAGCTGATTTAGGCCTACTGAGTGTATTCCAGTATATTGCGGACGTCATTATGTGTGATCCCGAAGTATAAATTATTTCTTAATTTTAATTTATATGATATATTTCTTAATTTCAATTGATATGATTTATATGATTCATGCCAAGTAATGAATTGGTTGGCATTAATACTTAGGTCTGCTACCAGTGTCTGATGTTGATTACATGGCCAACATATCAGCCCTGCAGACCTAAGCAAGTATACAAATAATAAGATGCACCACTGCCTGTATAAAACTCTCGATTCAGACAATACAGTGCCTGCATGTGATGAAGACCATGCGACTGAAGAGCTAGTGCCAGCCTCTATTGAAGCAGGAGGCTGGCTGTAGTAGCCACCACTACCAACATTCCGTCTGGTATTTGCTACCAAAAGTTGTGCACAGAATTTTGAAACTGTTGTGCAGCATTTTCTAATGAGTTGCATGCCGAACACCTTGGAGGAAACATTGGCCACTGTACTGCACAGTGCATCTGAAAGCATCGACTCCAACTGCCTTCTGCATGTATGTATTAATCAGTGACGTAGACAATGTACTGTTTAATAGGGTTTTTAATATCTATATTTTTCTAACTAATATTACATATTATTTAAGAATATTCTGTATACTACAGATGCTAATAATGGATAAAGGGATTACCTATGCATCAGTTGGCAGTAACCGTGGATCATTTGGATTGCTTTATCAAGGACTGGATCTTTTACATCCGTAGCCTTCACATGATTTCTTGAGGATGCAATTTGATTTCTACTGTCTGTCGGTGATTGCTTTCTTGAGAAGTGCATTTGTAATCAGTGTGGCCTGTACTTTCTGTCTTAGGCTATAAAATGCTATCATGCCTTTTATTCACAGGCAGACATCAACATTGTGGAGCCTGAATCTATTAGTGCTATTCTGTCAACTGCGACATCACTTCCGCAACTGAAAGTGGTGATGATGGTCTGCCATTTGTTGACAATTTATTTGACTGGCTATAGTCTGTGTTTGTTGAAGTGCAGTAAGACCGTGGAAATTAACTTTTTGGAGATGACAACTTTAGTTCTATGTCCTGAATAAGACTTTTTTAAAGAAAGAACTTTTCTGGGGTTTTTTCTTTGTTTTGAGCTACATGTTGTGATGAGATCAGCGAGCATTGTATTTTGAGAGCTATTACACTGTCAGATCATACAGCAGTGTATAATGCTAAATGGGGACATCCGCAGCTAGAGGGGGAGGGGTAAGCCACATTCGGATAAGGTAAGGTGGAGTGTAGGAAATGAGGTATTATCTGCAGGTGACCTTTATGGACAAGCGCTAGTCACACTGACCTTATAAAAATAGACAAGCTCAAATTCTGTTTGGACAAGTTCCAGTTTACAAGGCACTTGCCTGCAGACAAGTATACAAAATTGACACGGATTCCAGAAACAAGAAATTTTATGTAATGTTCTAGGTTAAAAAAATAAAACTCAAACCCTGTGTAAAGTTATTTTACCAACAAGGGGTCATATTTGGTTCCTAATGCTTTATGATATTCAAGTTTTATACACTGTAATCTCGCCATTGTGCATATATCAGCATCTTCATTTAACATTCATTTGTAGCCCATTCTTCATCTATTTAACCAGTCATTATATTGATTTCGTCCTCACTAGATGGCCTCCATGTATTACTCTTATACTTGGGTAATATTGCCTTTCCATGCATGCATAAGAAAACTTTCAGGTCAATAATGATGGATACACAAGTGTTCTGTTATGATATCGATTAAACGAAAAAGGTGAGCAGAGTTCATCAGTACTAACACAGATTTGGGTGTGTGATCTATCTGACTACCCAATACCACCACTGATTTGGGGGTCTGATTTATCGGACAATCCTATGCCATCACTTTGTGATGGCAGCCAATTCCATCTTTTTTGCATGGCTTTGACCCATTATCTCCAAAAATCTAAAGTCAGAGCCCATGATCATGTTTATGAATTTTATTTATTAAATATTTGAGCCATGCTTAGCTTGACAACTTACCACACCTAATATATGCTGATTGGGAAAAGGCTGAGTCATATGGATAAGGATCATTTCATAAATTGGCCCCTGTCATATTTCTTAACTCAATGCTATGGTGTGGCTTTCTCGGTTGCTATTGTTTACTACTTAAAGATATGAATATATTTGAGAACTAGGTGTTTTGTGCTTGTGAGATGTAAGGCATGTACACCTCCCATAGTTACTCTGGGGTATGTCGACAATGAATATCAACAGTCATCTAGTAAAAAAAGCTAGCCCGCCCCCCCCATCCCACAGCAGTAAACACATGGGTTCTGAGCGAATTAGTCCTACAATGTATGAATTAGTCCTACAATGTATGACCTATCTCATGTTATTTATATTTTGCTGCCAGGCGCCCAAAACATAAATATCTGCGTCGAGGCCTTATATGTTGGACTACTGGCGAGTTGAATACTTATTTAATAAAAAAAAACAACAAAAAGAACCGGCTATGTTTAAAGGCTTTAGCCTGTTTAGTATACGGTGTTTAGCAGAAATGTCACAAAGGAAGGGTTCATATCTGCACTCTGAGCATCACATTTTTACAAAAATGACCTTGAGACGTGAAAAAATGCATGCATAAATTTGGGTTTGGGGTGATACACTTCTTTTGATATGAACTGTCTTGGACTTTCTGGTCAAGTGAATACTCTATGCTTTATTTTAATATAGCTGTTCAAAATAGGGACCTTTTTAACCTCACTTTTGTATTTTATTTTGTACGATTATTTTTAATACAAGGGCCGGTGAATGTGGTATTAAATGTGTGCATAAAACTGTCCTTGCACCCTACACGAATTTTAAGAGTAGATCCTTTATGGCCGTGCACCTGGGCAGTTGTCACGTGCTAAAAAAGTGGATCTAAAACAATTATTTTCTAATCAGACATCGTCTTAAAAACCGCATAAATGGCTATGGGAAAGTTATACACTTACCGCTGATGACATCTTTCAATATCTCGATGAACAGAATGCCGGCGGTCGATAGTGAGCAAAGTCCACACAGTAACACGCACACATATGAACGCCCACCAACAAAATTTGTCTTCGTTGAGAAGATCTTTAAACGGAGTTCGCTACCGTTGTGGAGATAGATTTTCCATTTCATTAATGTTTTCAATTTTTTCTCTCATCACAAAAACTCAGTTAGACATCGAAAGCGTTTGACAAGTCCCATTTTCAAGCTTTCCTCGTCACATTTAATTTAATTTTTGAATCACGTTGGTAACTGCCACTTTTTGTTTTGTCGAATGTCACCTTGCAAATTGCTCATAATTTAGAGTTTTCCAAGTTTTGGAAGACTTGGCAATATTTTGCTAATTTTCTGCGCAAGTTACAGATTAATTTTTTTTTTATAAAAAAATGAACTAAACAAAAATTGAAACAACAAAGAAACAAGAATACCACAAACAGAACTTTACGTATTTTCTCAGCACATGTTGAACTTTTACCATGTTGCGTGACTGATCCAACACATAAATATTTTTTTTTTAATTTTTTAATTTTTTTAAAATATTTTTTTGTGTTCTTGTTTTAAACTTTTTAGGAAGACTAACAAGGAAATAACTTTGGAATATTATTACATGTAGGTATTAAATATAGGTAAAGTTAGCTAGCGTGTGCATGTAAGTGCGATATTACGTAACGAATAGAAATCACTTGATGCTCCTTAAATAGAAAACATAAATGTGATTTGCACACAAGGACATTTAAACGTTTAAATAGTAGATATTTTGTCTCAGATTTACAATTAAATAATTTTTGACTTTTCCTGAAAGATCACTTTCCACTGTATTTATTTATTTATTTATTTTTATTTATTTATTTATTTATTTATTTATTTATTTATTTATTTATTTATTTATTTATTTATTTATTAAATGACTGTTAGGCACTAAAATATTCCTTTAATTTAATTTCATATATACATGTCCATGAAAGTGAATTTTTATCATGTCTGCTCTGGTTGTGTAAAATCCGCACATTACATATTTTCTGGCATAACACCCTTAAACATTTTAATCTTATCAAATTTTTTAAATTATACCATATACTTTTATTTCTAGAGCGATCTTTTTTTAAATATTTATTTACATTTTCTCTTGTTTTTAAACTTTTCATAATTTATTTATTTATTTGTTTATTTATTTATTTATTTATTTATTTTTCGATACGTTCATTAGCATTTGTGCATAAGGTTCTGGTAAAGTGCTCGCTTGACACACCTGTGGGCCATTCTTTGATAGTATAATTGAAAATGTTGCTGAAAGAGTTTTGAAAACAATGTTTAATTAAAGAACTAAATATCAGCCATTACTAAGTTTTGTCGACAAATTTGTTGTAACTTGTGAGCACACTCTTCTATGACAAATATTATATTTACTGTCTTACTTCCATTGAACATTACTTCCCTTGAACATTCGAACCCGATATCTAGATAACTATGTATCCAGTGTATCAGCACCTTGTTCATCAAGCTTGTCCTCAATGGTACATCGGCACCACCTCCTGCCACCAAATTAGTATGAACACCCAGAAAATTTTCTGGGTAAGTTTGTTTACAGCTAAAGCTATGCACAGCATAAAGCTTAAAATGCAGAAAGGTTTCGTATTTCTTGGGGTAACGTCCTGGGGTAACGTCCTCGCACACTTGCTTATTATACCTCAACCGCACCCCAAGGATATTTATTGATACGCCCCAGGTCCTGCGTTCAGAATTACATTACCAAAGTTTGTATTATATTGAAAGAGAGACGAATGCACTCAAAGGGTTGTAGTTCCTTTTCATATGATATGTGCATGATCGATCACCACTTTTATCGTGTCATAAGTTGCCTTGTACGTTTGTATTTTACCAAGAGTCATATTTTGTGATATATATATATATATATATATATATATATATATATATATATATATATATATATATATATATATATATATATATATATATATATATATATATATATATATATATATATATATATATATATATGTCTGTATTTTTGTTTACCCACATGCACACGTGAATAAATGTTGTTGTTGTTGTTGGGCTTAACGCCATTTTTCAGCACACGATAGGCTATTCATGGCGGCCAGTATTAACGGTGGAGGAAGAAAAGATGAAGACTTACAGATTGAATTGTGATAAATTTAAATAAGCATCATACACTTCGTATGAAAGGTTGTTAAAACATTCGATAAAGGAATGTGTTGTGCACGAATAATTATCATCCGTTCAATTTACATTAAGAATCTAAGTTGTCATGGTCGTTACAATGTCAGACTAAAAACAGTCAACAAAAACAGACACTGAATGAATGAAAAAAAATCAAATATCTTCTTTGTTTTCATTTTTTAAAATAGCTGACTAAGCAAAGTCCCTCACCACCACCACCACCAGCAAAAACAAAAATTGAAATACATTGATTCAAAATAATGTTTGACTGATTAATCTGTTTATACATTGCACATGCAGCTGAGAAAACCATTTCCCTACGGGCAGATCTGTGTGAAGGACTGGTGTCAGACAGTCGTTATTGATACGCAAGCACATTAAAAATACAACAACGGATAAAAATGCGTTTTCAAAGTGAATAAATTTTTCTTGAAATACACATATGCTGAGAAATTAAAATACGATAAAGAGAGATGAGATAAGCAAGATACTTCCAGAGAAGTCTTACTGGCTCGAAAGCTTCAATAAATGCAGTCTGATTAGGGACAACCCTTTCTTTTAGAAACATCTTGGTAGAACGAAAGCCTTTTTTTTAAAAAAAAAAAGAAAAAGCAGTGTGATTAGGGATAAGAGGTTTACTACAGAAAGATAAAGGATTTGCCTGAGATTGAGTTTTTCAGACAAGAAACAACAGCAATTGTATGGTTTAGGAGAAATCCGAAGACTAGAATTTTGAAAGTATTTTGCACAAAATGAAACCATATATGGTATGGTTTGGTCTATTCTGCATTTTGACAACCCAAACATTTGAAACTCCTAAATCTGAAATTAGTGAAGCAGTCAGAAGTTCAAAGTATAAAGCAATATTTCCAAAAGACTATCTTCCTAACTTTCCAGAGGAAACATTAAAAATCAGGAAAATAATTTTGGGTGATGAAGTAATTTACAAAATAATTAAGGGGAGAGAATACAGAGGGCATTATTTACGTACAAGAGTTATCTCTATTCACCAAGAAAGATAACGTATACAACGCTGAATGGAATTTGAAGACCATAACAACGAAAAGCAAATTTATCGTAGTGTTAAGGAGCATGAAAACTTGGAAACTGTTTTTACTATCAAGATTTTCTGTAATGTGACATGTGATAAAACACAAGATAAAAAAATTAAAGAGCTGTTTAGATGCATGTTATGAGAATTCTATTGATTATAACAGCAGATGGAAAGTACAATGACTTCATATTTAATCAACAGATATATAATGTTTGCAGTGTCCTAGCATAGTAAAAACCGAAAAGAGTTAAATTTTTAATTTATAAAGTTGATTTCAAAGCTGAAAGACAAATACATTGTAAAATATCGCATGTTTGTTAGCGAGATTAGAACAAGATAGAATAAAGAGAAATTTATATAGATGTTAATGCTATTATTGGATCATTCAAACTCATCTGAAACTTAATTATAAAATTAGTCAGCGACTCAAAAAGAAGAATCAACTGTGCCTATTCCTAGACAAATTATTTTTATTATTGTGAACAATTTTAACACGTCTTCCAATCGCCCCATATAAGTACACACGCACGTACGTACAAACACGCACGCACACACACACACATACATACCTCCCCCTCCTCCTCCTCCTCCTCCTCCTCCTCATCATCATCATCATCATCATCATCATCATCATCATCATCATCATCCCTTAACCCAAGAGGTCGTTGGGGGCACCACAGTTGACGTTACAATCAATTCTCTCCATCTTTCCCTGTTCTCTACTGCCCTTTGGGAACCTCCAAATTCCATGCCTGTCCATTCCTTAATGTTGTTTTCACACCTCTTTTTTGCCTTCCTCTTCCCTTACAACCTCTCATTGTGCGTTGCAAGAATGCTCTGGCCAATTCAGATTATCTTGAGACAAAACCCTACCACATCAATCTACGCTTTTTTTTACAGTGATTAAGAGGTCTTTGGATCCTGTTGTGGACTTATTCAATGGTTAAATGGTAAATGTATGAGATTTCAAAGAACTTGCGATATCCTCTCATTTAGAAGGTTTTTAATCCTTCTTTGTATATCTGATGTGAGCGTCCATGTTTCTCAAGTATACAGAAAGATATGACATTCAAGCGCATAAGCCTTGTTTTGGATGTTTGTATCTTTCCATATCGGTTTCAACCTTGTTATTGCTGCTGTTGTATGGGCAATCCTGCAAAGTAGTTCTGGTTTGGAACCCTCATCTGTGATACTTGATCCCAAATACTTGAAGCTTGCGATTCTTCCCAGATTCAGTCCATTGATCTTTATTTCTGTACTGATGCCATTGGTGTTGTTTGCCATCAGTTTGGTTTTCTTCGTTGTTAATCTCCATTCCGTACGCGGTGGAGGTTGTGTTGAGGCGTTCTACCAAGTAAGCCAGTGCTTTTTCATCTGCTGCTAAACCATCAATATCATCTGTGAAGCGGAGGTTGCCGATTGTTCTGCCTTCGATGTTGACAGTGTCCTTGTGATCAAGCAAGGCATCCTCCATGATCATTTTCAGTAAACTATTGAAGAGTATAGGTGTTAAAATACATCCCTGTCTTACTCCAATTGTTGTTCGAAACCAATCTCCTGGTGGCTTTGTCATATAGGCACTCAACAAGCTGCACTAGGTTTGAGCTGATATTGTACTTCCTCACAGTCCATAAGGTTGCATGCCATACCCTATCAAATGCCTTTTTGAGATTTTTATAGACGTGGCATAGATTATGTTGATGATGAAGGTATTTCTCGCAAAGTAGTCTGAGATTGAAGATTTGGTATGTGGTGCTTCTTCCTGCTCGAAAGCCTGCCAGATGTTCAGCAATAATCTTCTCTGCTTGAAGCTTTAGTCCGTTGAGAATTATCTTCAGCATGACTTTGCTCTGGTGACTGATCAAATCGATGGTTATGTAGTTTTGGCATAGCTGTAGGTTTCCTTTCTTGGGACCCTTGATGACCAAAGATTAAGTCCATGTGGTGGGCCATTCTTCTGTGTGCCATATTTTGTTGCAGATAGTTGATAGGACTGTGACTATCTCTTCTCCTCCTGCTTGAATGAGCTCTGCTAATGTTGTCAATCCTCAGTAAAGTGACCAAGGTAGCCATTTGCAAATATTTTTCGTATTTAAAAATGTTGACTCTTTCGCCAATTTCAAAGTGAACATTTTTAAATATATCAGTTGTCGTATAACCAAACAGGGAGCTAATTGCTTAGGAAGTCGGTTTCACCAAACCAAAATGATATAACCAGTTGATTAAACAAGGTTTTTGATCTTTTTCTCTTTCTTAGCCTTCTTTGTTCAAATACGTTATTGTGTCCACAAATAAGCTTGGTAAAAAAAATCTTTTCCGGACTCCCTTTTGACAGAAATGCTTACATAATATAATCTTAAGAGTTATGTTAAATCTTTCGTGGACACACCGTTGCAGACGATCTGGACTAACCTCGGCGAGTATTGGATAACGAGTCAGACGCTCTACCATTGAAAATACAACGGCTGACCCATATTAGAATCTGTATCAGTGTTAATTTTGTAAACTGTTATTGCAACACATAACTGAATGAATCTCACTGAAGTGAGTTTGACACAAAACAAGCTAAATTGACTAATAGACTAGGTACCTATTAAATTGCCAAACTGCAAAGTTTGAACATCCCTGATTTGGGGGCATAATAGATTTTTATTAAAAAAAACTATTGTGATAACTGTCAGGCAGATGGAGAGGCAAGACGTATTAGAGTTTTTTTTAGCGCAAAAGCGACAAAGTTGAGACAATCCAGAGACAATTATGAGTCATTTGACATAACGTGAAAAATTCCAGGAATCGGTTAATGTCATTAGGGGCGCAACATAATATTATAACTTAGATGGATGTGTGTTAATTTTCGGTTAGATAATTTTTTATCCTGATTTGCTACACTAAAGAATGTGTGTGTGTGTGTGTGTGTGTGTGTGTGTGTGTGTGTGTGTGTGTGTTGGTTTCTCCAGACGAATATCAATGTTTTAAGTATTATCCATCGGAAAATTATCCAGTCTACGTTTCTGCTGGAAGACAAGACGTTCTTAGAACCAAGTTTAAAAGAAACTGCCCTTTTGTTAAATATTGTCCAAATGACGGGTGTCTGTATGTTTGAGGGACACGAAACGTAAAGGTGCAGAGATTCTCCGTCACAGAAACGAGCGAGTCGCGGAGAGCGTAAAAGGGGGGGGGGAGCTCCATAGATACGTACCCATTGAGACGCAAGAAAGGGAAAAAGTTGCCGTTGATGACACAAAAGAGGCCAGAGAGAGAGAGAGAGAGAGAGAGAGAGAGAGAGAGAGAGAGAGAGAGAGAGAGAGAGAGAGAGAGAGAGAGAGAGAGAGAGAGAGAGAGAGAGAGAGAGAGAGAGAGAGAGAGAGAGAGAGAGAGAGAGAGAGAGAGAGAGACGTCGATTCTAATGTGTCACAAACGCAACAATTGAGTTAGATGGTTCGCTCGATTTTATGTTGAAATTTTTTTTATCTGTATAATAAAACGTCTAACTGCATTAACAACATTTGGCAATTTTATTTCTAGGCGTATTTTTATAATATTATATTAATTTTCATTTTGTTTGTATAAATGAATAAATTGTTATATTTTGCATATGGGAGCTTATGTTATATTCTATATCTCTCTTCAAATCTATATTATTCCATCCATTAATTTCATATTTTGTTTTATTATTTACTCGATCCGGCCATTAACACCGTCGTCGACCATCCTCCAGATAAAGATCAATACAAACCACCACGTAACAGACTCAAAGAAAAACAACTGCCTAATTATTCCACATACGTCTTACTCTTGGTGGAAACTGCCTAATTATTCCACAGTCGTCTGAATCCTGATGGAAACTGCCTAATTATTACATACGTCTGAATCCTGATAGAAACTGTCTGATTATTACATACGTCTGAATCCTGATAGAAACTGCCTAATTATTACATACGTCTGACTCTTGGTAGAAGCTGAGTTATAGGTGTGATCTTTTACTGAATGTGTGAATGATTCGAGAGTGCTGGTTTCACACACACACACACACACACACACACACACACACACACATACACACACACACACACACACACACACACACACACACACACCAGGTGCACCATTATTGTGTAAGTCAACTCGGCATGTTGTATTGCAAGTGATAACGCTGATTGTCCAAACCATTTATTATATCTGTACTCAGTCATTCTTTATGTACATAACCTCCTGTTCCAAAATTTTCGCATAATGTATGTTCCAATATATCCGCAACTTTTGTTATATCTGCAAAAAACCATTTATTAGAACAAAATTTCAAGGACAATAAGTTACGTGAGGACATCTATTTCAATAAAACCTTATTCATTTTCTCTTTATTACACTGTTTTGTTGACCTATAAAAATTGTTTATTTCAACTCCTGTTTTTGGTTAAGTATAAAAATGGAATCAGCACGTTACAATTCCACGGTTATAAAAAGTAATGTTTTTAAATGATATATGTGACATAACTTACATAAAGACGATGTAGGTGACATAATTAAAATAAAAATGATGTATGTGACACAATTCACATAAAAATGGTGTGACACAATTCACATAAACGTGATGTATGTGACTTAATTTTGTTGGCATTACTTTATTACTTGTTGTTCGACATAATGACACATGGAACATGAACTGGCAGTTTATGTTACAAACGTAGGTATAAATTAACATTTTCTATCTGATGGAAAGAAAAAGGTAGGATGAGCAAGAAGAAGAAAAAAATGTCTACGTTTTATCACGTCTTTTACACTGTACGTTTTTTCACATGTATTTTACAATGTACGTTTTATTACATGTCTAATATAAAATAATTTGGTTGGGTAGATATGGTTCCCGTTTGTCTGACATAATTAACTAATTATGGTAATTTTTGATGACATAATTTAGATATAAATGTGTTGACATTTGGTGATATACTTCACACGCACACACACACACATACATATATATATATATATATATATATATATATATATATATATATATATATATATATATATATATATATATATATATATATATAATATATATATATATATATATATATATATATATATATATATATATATATATATATATATATATATATTTGTGTGTGTGTGTGCTGAAAAATAAATATATAATTCATATACAATTCATTTTTAATGTGATGACGTCATTACATGTTATGCGCCATTATCAAATCAAAGAACAAAGCTAAGCAAATTTTCTGCTAAATTGTTTACTAAAGCCAAATTGCGAGCAAAAGTAAGATAATATTTCATCCCCAAGAACTAAACAAGAAATCCGTTCCACCGCTACCCCATCCCAATACACGTCCTTTACATTGCTATAAGATATGGTTTATTTTGTCTATGAAAGCATTACAGAGTCCCGTGCAGGAGAAATAAATCCACTGAAGATTATCGAGTCCTGTCCAAGAATAACAAAGTCCTATGAAGATTACTGTGTAAGAATAATGAAATCCATTGGAGATTTGGGTTTTGGGACTTGTACAAGGCAGTTGTAACATTTATTGACTCAGCCAAAGACTTGCCAGATTGTGGGTATCCTATCTATTACATCTTTCCGAGAGTCTAAGTTACTCGAATCGCATTAGAAACAGACTGAGATGTTCCGAATAAGAAGATATCAGACAATAGTGTTTTTTCCTTTTGAGGCAAATCTTGCAATCAGATACAACCAGATGGGACAACACACCAAGTTTTAGTTTTTTTTAATAATGTTTTTATTTTTTTATAAAAGGGTGTCCCTTGAGGGAGTCTTGGCAAATGGTGGTTCTATAGACAGCAGACCTGGCATTTCAAAACGCTCTCCGAGTTTTGGCAGGTTATATTTCTTAAGTATACCATCTGCTTCGGCAAGTAGTTCACTGGGCAACGTACGCCTGGACTCATTACTGATGAAACTCGTCGTAAAATCTTCGCTACGGCTGTCCTCCTTGAATGCTTCCACTGCGTTCATCAGATACTGGGTACGTATTCTTAACCTTTCAAATAAAACAGTGCAAGTACGTCGGGGATTGCGTATGCTCTCTTCGTAAAGGATAGATAGAATTGTCATCCCCTTCTCAGCCGCTTCGCTCATGCGCGACAAGCACAATGCCCATGAGTGTGTGATGATTCCAAAGGTTGTGAGATCTGATATTTTAATTTCGTTTGTATCTCTTTCAAGCACATAGCAAAATCGGTTGTAAAGGAATCTTCGGATACATGGAAATATGGTGGCCATCAATGTATTGTCAACAAATGTACGTAATATTTTCAAAGCACTGCTCTCGTTAATGATGCCCATGAAAGACGACACTGTCTTCAGACTGTTCCGATAGGCAAACACGTGACTTACATTTGGAAAGAATTCATGAATTTTGTGTATCTGCACAATACAACATGGACGTGCCCTGATGACAAACATGCTGGCCCGATCGTCTGGTTTGCAAAGTAAACGAACAGCACTAATCAACAACTGATCGTATTCCCCGTCTGGAAATTGATTCAGTTTGTTTAAAAAGGCAAGGTTAGTGAGTGCATCGGGGTCTTCTAAAACCATACATCCGGGCACTGCTCCAAATACCCGGCTAAGCAATGTTGACCCACACCTACCAGTGCCGGAGAGCCAAATCACTGGGATTTTAGGACTGCCTAGATCTTGCGCGATTTTGTGAAATGAAGCTAGCGGCATTGTGATAATTCTTTTTGCATTGAAAAATTGTGACATGTATAAACTTCGATAATCATGGCTATCGTACACATTACAACGTTCATCAACTTCTATAAAAAGTGCCTCTTCCTTTGACATGCAGTACAGTGATATATTTGGCTGTAAAACATAGGACGGCGGTTTGAAACATTTATGAAATGTAATAAAGTCACTACAATCAGCGATTTCTAAATTATAGATCTTTCTTCTCCAAAATATTTCTTGCACATGCGCACTCTGTTTGAAATTCAAACCCTTTCTTGCATCCCGTCTTGTCTTTTCGACGCCCGTAACACCCCAGGTGAATTTTTGGAAGGCGGTCACAATGGAACGGGTAGTCTTGTATACAATATAAGTAAAAACTAGAATGAAGTAATCGCGAACCTTGTTGAGAACTTTGCTGATGTTTTCCAAGTTGTTATTTTCCGCCTTGGCATCCATGCCTGCAAAAACAAGAAATCGAAGTTATAAAAGAACACTTAGAATGTATATATGTTGAAGTGTAAAAACACTTACTTGGTTAATACCGTAATTAACAAAATAAATAAAATATAGATTAAAATGAATGGCACGTTTACCGTATTTAACAAAAATACATTACTGGTTCCCTGTAAACTGTTGTAACAATAATATGATCCACAAATTTGTCGAAAATAATTAAATACGTATGTACCTTTTACGATCTCGTGAATGTCGCATCCATTTTTAGTTCATCCTGTCATAAATCAAGAATGGAATACGATCTCCACTTATCAAACTGTAGTATGTCAACTCACATTTCTGGCGTTTAGAGTAGCAGGCATGGGCAAATGTTATTGCGGAAACCTTTTCGTCTACAGTGCACTGATGTATTGTTATACGTATCCATGCACTGAGAAGGATGTTATGTGGGTGGATTATCGCATTTTTTAAGCAAAGGTTCTCAAACACGCGGCCCGCCAAGCCATATCCTATGGCCCCTAAAATGATTGGCGTAACAAGGTGTCATGAGATAATAGTGGTGGTGCGGTCCTTGGGTTATCGAAAATGCCCCAATGCTTTATGCAACCCTCGGGATAGTTTGAGTTTGAGACCCCTGATTTAAGGTGTAGTTGGTACATGATATGCCCACTCTGCCAAAGTTACGTCTGTAATTTAATCAGCCATTTTAATAAAAGGCTTAAAGAAGCGCTAACAATAATATCATGCTTTTCCTCATTGGACGATCTGCTAAGAGTGAATAGATCGAACTTTCTAGTAACTATGTACAGGACCTGACAGGCAGATGCGTTTCTTTATCACAAAATGGCTGAGAACGTAACGACGGATGAAAATAAACAGTAGAGTTGGTTCCCAGTCTGATTAAAATCGGATTTTCACTGACGTAGGTTAAGATCTGACTGTGATCGCTTAGGGATCATGTTCTGGTCACCTTTCAATTAGCCAATAGAAATGCAGCTTTCTGAAATTTGAAAAGTGACTCATGTAGTTCGGCACACTTTGGTACTCTTCAGCTATACTGCTCGAGATATAAACCCTGATCTGATTCGTTGATAAAATTAGCGATTATGGTCATCAGAACATGGCCTCTAAGCGGTAGTTGACATATGTTCATATATGACCATCAAACAGTTATCAGTCATTTCCATCGCAAGTTAGAGAGATCCCTAATAATAATAATAATGACAATTTGAACTGCCCTCAAGCCCGTTTTTGTTGCGTCTTAATAAATTCGTGGACTTCACTGATCTCGTAATGACCACATTACGAATCATCGATGACAGAAACGAAAGCAAAAGTATCTGACTTTTGAAACCAAACCAAATTATCTCTTCCATTCTTGTTTCGTTTCAAAGTGACAGGAATGACACTAAAATTAAAGGGGCAGATATTTCATACACTGATGAAGTGTCGTCGGGTGTTAATTTCAGAAACTATTAACTAACAGGAAACTGTTTTTTGCGCATCTTGTTAGTCAGGCTGACTCAGCCAACGACTTGCCAGTTCGTGTGTTATCCCTTCTATTACCTCTTAGTCTTTCCGAGAGGACAAGTTACTCGAATCGCATTGGACATAGACGAAGAACAACACTATAATGTTGGTTTCATTTCGGGATCGTTTAACTGATCACAGGTGTTTCCATGATTGTACATACATACATTGATACATACATACATACCTACATACCTACATACATACATACATACATACATACATACATACATACATACATACATACATACATACATACATACATACATACATACATACATACATACATACATACATACAGGAAAAGATAATGGAACAAGAGCACAGATATCGCTTCAAAAAAGCGAATGAGTAAACAATGTTATTAGGCGAAAGCTATGATTTTATGAGAGAGAGAGAGAGAGAGAGAGAGAGAGAGAGAGAGAGAGAGAGAGAGAGAGAGAGAGAGAGAGAGAGAGAGAGAGAGAGAGAGAGAGAGAGAGAGAGAGAGAGAGAGAGAGCAAAGTGAGTTTCACATGCAGTGCCCTACTCGAATTACAAAGCGCGTCCCACATTCTTAACTTTGTCAACACTTGGGATTAAAATGACTCGAATGTTTGGACTGTTAATTTTTAAAGACGCAGAAATTATGGCTTCTGCATTTGATAATATGGCACTCTCATGTATAACTGTTACATATATTGGCTAGAATCTACAGGAAGTTAAGGAGGGGGGTCAAAGTTTCATCGTGGACATGGCTTTGAAAGAAATGAGGAGTCAGAAGGTGCTTCTGAAGCCGTCCATTTTGGTGTCTGTGGTGCAAAGCTTCTGTTTGCCATTCCCTTTATATTACCTGATTGCCAGGAAGTGAAATATTGAAGAAACGTGGCACACAACTAAGTTTATAACACAGATTATAATGAATAAATGTTGTCTAAAAATATTAAGTAATTTGTAACATGTTGTACTTGTGTGTGTGTATATAAATAAATAAATAAATAAATAAATAAATAAATAAATAAATAAATATATATATATATATATATATATATATATATATATATATATATATATATATATATATATATATATATATATATATATATATTTAAAGGTATTTACAAGCTTATATTTTCCTAGTTAAAAAAAAATCAAAATGGATGCGTTGATCAGTGTCGTTTAAGGCATAGGCACGCGCCTATTACCCCGCGGCAGCCCAAAAACAAAATTTCCCTGTCGGTAGTGTTAGCAGTGTAGTGCTATATTAATAAATGCAACAAAATGACACACATGCGCATGGAAATAACATTGCAATAGTCTATATCTGTGACTGAGAGATTGAGGCGCAATTCTGGCTACTTTTAAGGTTAGAGTTTGTACCTAGGGCCCCCAAACTTCTTAAAACGGCTCTGGTTTTGATATCTGATTTACCAGTGTAGTAATAACGAAGCATATGGAAGAACACTGCAAAAAATATCAGTATGACCGATTCCCCACAAAAAATATGAAGAAGAATAAAACCTTTAAAACAATGCCCTACTAAATTATAAGGTCCTTTAATACTTTCGCAACAATATTGAACTGAAAATACTGCATATGAATATGATAAACCAAACATAATATTTAAATGCCATCAGAAAAATGGAATATTTTCATAAGAAATTTGCATTAGTAAGTTTTCAGTGACACTGGCCGTATTTACATAGGATCATCGTTCGAATAATTTTACAATTTGTTTCTGTAAAATGTTCATCTAGACTAAATAATCAAAATTAGGAAACTCAGAAGAAATAGAAATGACTGATGTTTTTCTTTTGTTACGTATGTGTAATTAAATTCCTTGTGTGTTAGTTTTAAAATTCTTTTGATTTTATTTTTGTTTCATTACATTTTATTGCAACGATTATTTTCACGAGATTCAATATTTTATTTCAGGATTCTTTTTATCTAAGTCGTGAAAGATGTTATATGGGTGATACTTTTAGTTTCCTTTGGTTCGCGGTAGTGTAAGTGAAAACGATTGACTATTGCCAAGGTTATTTCGCCTAGTCTGAATAAAGAATATTTCATTTTTAAATTTATTTCAGAGTGAGAGTAGATAGGGGTTCTTGCTACGTGACACTACATTTTTCCTTTTACGTTCTTCAAGTCTTAAGAGACAACGTAATCTATCTCGCTAGAACAGAATGATAATTTGGATGGATATAATACCCTTTCAGAGCGCTCGTCAGTCAGTTGTATTTTGGAAACCTTGCAGGCTGAATAGGTTTTTATTGTTTAAACTAGACTTTTTTTTAAAAGTTCATTTGTTTTTCAAATTTAATAATTTATTCTCTAGAAAATAAAATATGTGCATTGTTTTATAAATTCTCGGAAAATGAAATTAAATTCAGTGGAATTTTATTCTGGAATTGGTCGGAAACAAACTGATTCAATTTATGAATTGTTGCTATTTTTACAAAGACCACATTTGACATCATCGCCTTCCATATTGGAACGTCGTCGAGATTCGAACATGGATTCTAACAGAACTATTTAGTGATAGGACTTGTATTTTTCATTCTTAGGATTCAATTTTGGATAACCGTAAGTCCTACTTTAAATTTATATATTGTTTTCTTCGGAAATAAATTATTTTGCTAAAATATATAAAGCTTGTTGACTTCACTCTTTTCTCTTGTTATTATTGTACAAGCCTACTCGTAACATTTCCTCAACATTTTTACATACGATATTTGGACAGGTAATAGTCGAAAATACAAGATGGCCGTTTCATCAGGATTGAATATTTAACGTTATACTTAGATATCCATCAACCACTCTTAGAAATGCATAAAAAATTTGCCTGAATTGATTAAGGACAAGAATGCTTATAAATATGTTAATTTACTGATAAGAACTGTTTTTCGCTGCTATCGAGCTAATTTTAAATATCATCTGCCCACCCACCCCACCCCAGAATGAAAGAAATCCCGTCCTTATTGGCCATCAAGACACAAGCATTGTTTTGGCTGACGTCCAGTAAAAATATACACGACAGGGAAAAAAATGAAACTGGATTGGATACATCCGATTATGTGTAAGAAATATTCAAATCGGGACCGTGGTATAGTGTAATGCTACAAAAAATCAGTTAGAATAACCGAAAAAGATCAAGGAATGCATTTTGACATGTTCGCCATAATCGCGATACTACACACTTCAAGGTGGTTGTTCAGACTATCGCGCGGCTGGAAGGTACGTTATTTATTCACATAAATAAATATCACGAGCAGAAATACATATATAAATTTTTTGACATTTTTTTAAGCATCAAAAATTTTTTATCAGAACACAAAATATTTTAGTGTAGAAGGCTCGATTTTCAAAGTAAGAAACTATCGTCCTTTAACTGATCCGTATGTTTTATGATACGATTTGAAATTATCATTCTACCTCAGACACAATATTATAACATTGACCAATCAGGTATACTCTGGACAATTCAGGAGCCAATCGGGGCTTTTATCGCGAACTCAATTCATAAAAGTTACTGATTGCATTCATGTGTTTTATCACGTGTTGGAAAGGATAGCATCAGTTATTGGTCCATACGATGATCTGTAAAGCCTTGATCAAAAATCAACAAATCTTACTCTGTTAGTTACAAAACGTAAAAAGAAACAAACATGGGGACAGTGACCAGTGTCTTTATGGGGAGTAACAGATGTAGATCCCAAAGAGCTAGGCTATGAGGCTCTAGAGGAGGTGGACCGATAAGGTATTAATGCAGGAAAACAAAAAGATTACACTCAATAAACATATAGCAGATTAATGGTATCAAAAATATCATAATGCTTGATGTACATATTCTGCTACAAACAATCAAAATCTAAGTACTGAAAGAACGACAGGGAACTAGTCCATTATAACATACGCAAATCAATCAATAGACAAGGAAAATTTATCAACGGACAATATCGAAAATGTGGTCGACTTTATGTTTCATTTCAAATAAAATACATTAATTCGCTAAGTTTGATAGAATACGAAAAAAAGATCACTTCACTACAATAAAATAATAATTTTGAGAGCAGTCTGTGTTTTAAAAAAAATTTTAAAAATATTCTTATTTATGAGATCAGTACACAAAATGATTAAAACTCCAGGAGTAGGGCAATTTAGATGGTTCATAAATCTGTCTGTAGTTAAACAGTTGAATGATGTTGATTGGTCGTTCATCAGATTGTTTGCAGCAGGTGCTTGTAGTCTTGGTCTGAATGGCGTATGAATAATTTTTTGTGATAGGAGAATTCGATTTCTAGGAGATCCGCAATTTTTGGGGAAACACGTGTCTATGCAGCAAATGTTTCCAAATGATATGTAGTTTTCCATTATAAAATGTACATAATTGAAGAGCAGTTAGAACCTTCCGTTTCTTCCTATAATAAAAGAGTAGCGAAACGGAAAGACACGAGGAGGTAATAAACTTTTGAATACATGCTGCCTTCATCAAAGTTTACATGTACGCTGTTTGATCATGTTGTTCATTCAGATGTAACATGGTGTCAAGTATCGGACAAGGATGTCAACAATAAAACAGTGACAGTCTACAGCAAGGTGCGTAATCAGGACCACAATATATATATATATATATATATATATATATATATATATATATATATATATATATATATATATATATATATATATCAGCAAGGGTAATGATAGCTCCATCATAAATACGTCATCAGCAAGATAAAACTGTGATAAACTATGCTCTCAAACTTGTAATGATTTGATACTGAATTTATGAAACGAGTTCAATAGTTTCCAGCTTTTGCGAACCTTGGCGCTATCACCACAATGTTCTTTAATGTTTTTATAGCTTGTCATTCTCTTAAACATATAAATATCTCTTTCAATGAAACTCAATAAGTTATAAGTGTGATGAAAAATAATGTTGTCAATAAACCATCCTTGCACTTAGAAACTCTAGCGAATCTGCTTCAAGTGGTCAAAATAAACATTAACACTGATGTCGCCCTTTTTCTAAAACCCACTGTGTTCATTATATCAACTATAAATCAACGCAAACATATTGGAGCAATCGAAGGGCCAAACACTAACGCCGTGTCACTATGCCACGCTATACGTCCTGGAGTAGATATTAACTTGCTCTCACAGTTTATGCAAAAAAGCTGGGATCCAAACACCAGCATTTCTGCCCATGCATGTGTCTATAAATATTAGTTTCTGACCTCATAATATGCAAGGGGTACAAGTTTTATTGGCATCCGAAGCGGGAGAAAATAATACAGTAATAAATCTAATTTTTAAAGAACAAGTCTACGGAAGCGGGAGAAAATAATACAGTAAAAAATCTAATTTTTAAAGAACAAGTCTACCAAAAAAAGATTTAATGCAAAGTATATCGCATCAAATCAAGTCCTAATGCAAAATATATATCGCATCAAATCAAGTCTTAATGCAAAGTACATTGCATCAACTCAAGTCTTAATGCAAAGTACATCGCATCAAATCGTCTTAATGGTACATCAAAACAAGTCTTAATGCAAGGAGTAATCAATCGAAACAAGCCAATGTAAAGTGGAACCGATCTAAGCAAGTCATAATGAAAGGAGTAACCAATCGAAACAAGTCTAATAGAAAGTGGAACCGATCGAAACAAGACTTAATGCAAGGAGTAACCAATCATACAAGTATAAGCAAGGCGTAGCCAATAAGAACAAGTCTTAATGCAAACTGTCGCTCATCGGAACAAGTCTTAATGCAAGGTTGAGCCTACTAAAAAAAGATTTAATGCAAAGTATATCGCATCAAATCAAGTCTTAATGCAAAATATATATATCGCATCAAATCAAGTCTTAATGCAAAGTGCATTGTATCAAATCGTCTTAAGGCAAAGTACATTGCATCAAATCAAGTCTTAATGCAAAGTACATCGCATCAAATCAGGTCTTAATGGAAAGTACATCGCATCAAATCAAGTATTAATGCAAAATATATCGCATCAAAAATCAAATCTTAATGCAAAGTACATTGCATCAAATCAAGTCTTAATGCAAAGTACATCACATCAAATCAAGTCTTAAATGCAAGTATATTGCATCAAATCAAGTCTTTATGCAAAGTAAATCGCATCAAATCAAGTCTTAATGCAAAGCGCATCCTATCCTGCTGTTGTTGGCTAATCAGTATTTTCCATTCAAAGACCAATAATTAGGCACACAGAGTCAATCGCACATACGGGTTCCTCAAGAAACAAATCATGGACTGGCAGGGCAGTAAGCGAGAATCAATTCGAACTTTTCACTCTCCATTGATGTTAAGGTCCATTGACAATGCGCAATTCAGTATCGATGGGTGAAGGTGGTACTCGGATTGTGAAGAAATGACTACAAATTTTGGTAATGGTGATGACCCATTTCTTCAGTTGAATATCCCGCAATATTTACCAATGAGTGTTTGAAAGAATAACTAATACAAATAAATACATACCTTTTTGTCCACAGAATTTTTGATGCAATGTACACCAATGTGGAGTCTGTTTGTAATGAAAAATGCCACTGACGCTTATGAATAATCCATGTAGTGGAAAGAAGAAATGTTTAAAATTTAGAAATAATGAACATGAGCTGTTTTTCTTGACATAGTGTTTGCAAATAAAATGGATTCTAGTCAGTCCTGAACAACCTTGACATTAATTCCTAAAAAATGTTATGTGGCTTGTATTGACCATAAGTAGAAATTTATGACGAAAACAATAACACAATTCTCCATATAATCTGTTATTTATAACAACACGTTCTTTTTTTTTTAAATCCCAAACATTATGATATTCCCAAAAATAAGCAGTCTGGAATACTTTTATATTATCGGCTCATGTGTCTTTCCGTACATTTTTCCAACTATCTATTCGACCACAAATGGTAAATAAGTTTTGTAGACTTTATTAATTGACGAATCTTGAGTTTAAATCTCCGGCCACTTTCTTGGCATCCTAGAAATGGGTTAAAGGCAAAACGTACAAAATGTAAGAATTTTGTACAATATTTTCTTTATATGTAGACCACCGTACGAAATGTAAGAATTTTGTCTCATAATTTCCCTAAATGTAAACCACAATAAGAAATGTAAGAATTTTGTCTCATATTTTCCCTATATGTAGACCACAGTAAGAAATGTAAGAATTTTGTACAATATTTTCTTTATATTATGACCACCGTACAAAATGTAAGAATTTTGTCTCATATTTTCCCTATATGTAGACCACCGTAGAAATGTAAGAATTTTTTACAATGTTTTTTTATATGTAGACCACCGTACGAAATGTAAGAATTTTGTCTCATATTTTCCCTATATGTATACCACCGTAGAAATGTAAGAATTTTGTCCAATATTTTCTCTTTATGTAAACCACCGTACGAAATGTAGCAATTTTGTCATAATTTCCCTATATGCAGACCACAGTACGAAATATAAGAATTTTGTCCAATATTTTTCCTATATGTAGACCATCATACGAAATGTAATAATTTTGTCCAATATTTTTCCTATATGTAGACCACTGTACGAAATGTAAGAATTTTGTCTCATATTTTCTCTATATGTCGACCACCGTACGAAAAGTAAGAATTTAGACAAATATTTTCTCTATATGTAGACCACCGTATGAAATTTAAGAATTTTGTCCAATATTTTCTCTATATGTAGACCACCAGCATTAAACTGCATCATTTTATCGTGCTTTCAAAAGTACATGTAATCCATGTTTTTCAACAAATGATTGCACTGTACAACGGTAAAGACTAATATACCCGGTGCTCAAATGTAGAATACAGAACAACATAAACAACAAAGTACAGAAAATTGCCATTAAGTAATATGTATATAACTAAATGCACAAAATACAAGTAAATTCTTTCCGTATTCGTCGCCTTGTCAATACATTGCAGAATCCGATACAGAAAGCAAGTGGATATATACATGTCTATATGTCATTTTCACCGTCGTATAGGAACCCTCTCATATATATATATATATATATATATATATATATATATATATATATATATATATATATATATATATATATGTGTGTGTGTGTGTGTGTGTGTGTCATATTCACTGTCACACACACACATATATATATATGTTATATTCACTGTCGCATATATATATATATATATATATATATATATATATATATATATATATATATATATATATATATATATATATATATATATATATATATATATATATATATGTATATATGTCATTTTCGTTGTTTCATAGGAAAGCATATATATTGATTGTCGTATATGATAGCATATATATATATATATATATATATATATATATATATATATATATATATATAAATACACACACACACACACATATATATATATATATATATATATATATATATATATATAATAATAATAATAATAATAATATATATGCATGCCTATAAGGTTTACATAGGGTAATTACCCAATGGCAACTAATTTCCATTATCTTTAGCGTATTTAGAAGGAAAGAAAAATGTTTCCCGAAAATATACACTTTGGCGGATTAATATTTTGAGAACTACGTGCGGGGCAAAAAGAGCTGAAATGAAGCAATTGTAAGCGAATAGGTAGTTTTGCATTATATATTTCCGGAATGTTTTTCTTTCTTTTTATTAGTACCTACCAAAAAATGTACTATCAACATGAAAAGTCTGAAAGCCATTGTGTTTCAGGGATGACGTGTAATATGACTGTCAGTTCAGGGACCGGGTTGACTGGACAAACATCAACATGGCTGCTCCCACTGTATGGCATCATGGAGGTTTTAACGTTCATTGTACACAAGGCCCAGTATATATGAAAAATGTTACACTCGTCGCATCTTACTTTGTCTTCATACACGATGATTACAGTGCAATAGCTCAATGCAATTTTGATGCCATGATTTATTGCACGTAAAACACAATATTAAATTGGCCAGTTTTTCCATTATAAATACATTTTCATCCCTGAAAATTAAGATGACAGTTATTTAAGTTACTAATTTTTAACTTTTTTATACCTCGCCCAACCACCTGATAAACTTATTTATATTACCTATAGTTCTTAAGGTGCACGTGCATATATCACGCAGAATAAAAAAGATGTTCATATGGGTTGTTTTCGCTGACGTCACGATCATGTACACAAATACCAAAAATGCAACGCGCGCACATTGCGCCGCCATTTTCTTCCTAAACAGAAACGATACTGACATCAGTCATCCGGTTAATCCAATAAAAAATATATGAATGAATCGTCGATAAGGATATTTATTTCATCCAAATGATGCATAAATTATACTTGATATAAAAAGTGTCCCTGTAGCACAAAGGACAAAGTAAACCTGAAGTTCCATGGTTTATATCGAAAGATGGAATAGTGAAGTTGAGCCGCAATAAAAAAAAAACCCCTAGTGTGGCATTCGTAGCTATTGACCATGTTTATGGTGATAACTCAAGTAAAGTGATACTTTGAAATCAAAGAAAAGTTGGTATTTAAAAAATGCCAAAATGCTTTCACTGGTAGAGCAAAGATTTCTTCATAATGGTAATGGGGCAAAAGGGAATTATAATGGCAAAAAGGCAAAGATAACCTTATAATGGCAAGAAGGTAAAGAGGTAATGTAATGGCAGTAATGCAAACAGGGCCTTTTAATGGCAATTAATGTAAAGAGGTCAGTGTAATGGCAGTAAGGCAAATATATCATTATAATGGCAATTAAACAAAGAAGACTTAAAAATGGTAAGAAAGGCAGAGATGGAATTATAATGACAACAAGGCAGTGAGACCCATTTAATGGCAATAAGGCGGATTGGTAAAGGGGGTCTATAATAGCAATAAAGCGTAGACAGCCCCAAAAAGGCAACAAGGCCTAGATGGCCTATAATTGCAAAGAAGCAAGACGGCCTAATAAAGACAATAAGGCAGAGACGGTCTTATAATGTCAGCAAAATAAAGGTAATCTTATAATAGCAAAAAAGCAAAAGCAAAAAGGTCTTACAATCAAAACATGGTCAGAGGCTTATAATTGCCAAAAAGCCAAGACAGCCTAATAAAGGTAATAATGCAAAAGATGGCCTTATAATGGCAGTAAGGTAAAGACGGTCTTGTAATGGCAATCAGATGACTTTATAACGGCAGTAAGGTAAAGACGGTCTTGTAATGGCAATAAGGCAAAGGCGGCCTTATAATGGCAATAAGGCAAAGACGGTCTTATAATGGCGGTAATGCAAAGACGGTTTTATAATGGCATTAAAGCAAAGGCGACCTTATAATGGCATTAAGGCAAAGACGGTCTTGTAATGGCAATAAGGCAAAGGCGGTCTTATAAATGGCAATAAGGCAAAGACGGTCTTGTAATGGCATTAAGGTAAAGGCGGCCTTATAATGGCATCAAGGCAAAGACGGTCTTATAATGGCGGTAATGCAAAGACGGTTTTATAATGGCATTAAAGCAAAGGCGACCTTATAATGGCATTAAGGCAAAGACGGTCTTGTAATGGCAGTAAGGCAAAGGCGGTCTTATAAATGGCAATAAGGCAAAGACGGTTATGTAATGGCATTAAGGCAAAGGCGGCTTTATAATGGCATCAAGGGAAAGACGGTCTTATAATGGCGGTAATGCAAAGACGGTTTTATAATGGCATTAAAGCAAAGGCGACCTTATAATGGCATTAAGGCAAAGACGGTCTTGTAATGGCAATAAGGCAAAGACGGTCTTATAAATGGCAATAAGGCAAAGACAGTCTTGTAATTGCATTAAGGCAAAGGCGGCCTTATAATGGCATCAAGGCAAAGACGGTCTTGTAATGGCATTAAGGCAAATGCGGCCTTATAATGGCATCAAGGCAAAGAAGGTCTTGTAATGGCAATAAGGCAAAGGCGGTCTTATAAATGGCAATAAGGCAAAGACGGTTATGTAATGGCATTAAGGCAAAGGCGGCTTTATAATGGCATCAAGGCAAAGACGGTCTTATAATGGCGGTAATGCAAAGACGGTTTTATAATGGCATTAAAGCAAAGGCGACCTTATAATGGCATTAAGGCAAAGACGGTCTTGTAATGGCAATAAGGCAAAGACGGTCTTATAAATGGCAATAAGGCAAAGACGGTCTTGTAATTGCATTAAGGCAAAGGCGGCCTTATAATGGCATCAAGGCAAAGACGGTCTTGTAATGGCATTAAGGCAAATGCGGCCTTATAATGGCATCAAGGCAAAGAAGGTCTTGTAATGGCAATAAGGCAAAGGCGGTCTTATAAATGGCAATAAGGCAAAGACGGTTATGTAATGGCATTAAGGCAAAGGCGGCTTTATAATGGCATCAAGGCAAAGACGGTCTTATAATGGCGGTAATGCAAAGACGGTTTTATAATGGCATTAAAGCAAAGGCGACCTTATAATGGCATTAAGGCAAAGACGGTCTTGTAATGGCAATAAGGCAAAGACGGTCTTATAAATGGCAATAAGGCAAAGACGGTCTTGTAATTGCATTAAGGCAAAGGCGGCCTTATAATGGCATCAAGGCAAAGACGGTCTTGTAATGGCATTAAGGCAAATGCGGCCTTATAATGGCATCAAGGCAAAGAAGGTCTTGTAATGGCAATAAGGCAAAGGCGGCCTTATAATGGCAGAAGTTAAGGATTGGCAAGAATTTGGACAGTCGTACACTACACTTTTGTACAATATGCATATTAGAAATAAATTACAACTACTTTGCCAGTGATGGATTTATTCGCAGAGATTTGAAGTCTTAGTAGGGTGCAATAGTACTTGTAAGTCAGGGGTGGGCAACCTTTATAACATAGCGTGACACTTTTTTTTCCAGATTAACTACTAAATTAACGAGCGCGTGCTATATGTTGTCAACCCCTATTGTAAGTAATCGGCTTATCTCTTGCATATGGGGTGTCTGCAGTATATCAAACGATTCACCGAAAAACAACCATGCAGATGTGTATTGTAGTATATTCTGTATGAATCATACTTATGTGCAAAAAAGACAATTCTTTTTACAATTCAGAGAAGAAAAAATAAGCTAGCATTTTTCGGTATTAGTGTGTTATGCATGGTTCTTAACCTTTCTTTTTTTTCTTTTTTTTTGTCTCTTCCATGACTTGATCTGGTCTGGACTTAACAAAAAGCTTGTTGACATGACATGCTACAATTACTGTGCGTCGGCAGTAATAAAATATATTCTTTGTCATCATTTTTATACGAGTTTTAACTTTGTTCTTTTAAATTAGCATATAGGATATGCTATAAACAACCCAATCT